>CM072165.1:14411743-14467780 GCA_036850595.1 Rhyacichthys aspro | reverse complement strand
CTTCATTCCTCTTCTCCAGAGCAAACCTCCACCTCTCTAGACTTTCCTCCACCTGCTCCCCGCTCTCACTACAGATCACAATATCATCCACAAACATCGTCGTCCATGGAGATTCCTGTCTGACCTCATCTGTCAGCCTGTCCGTCATCATAACAAACAAGAAGGGTCTCAGAGCCGATCCTTGATGCAGTCCCACCTTCACTGTAAACTCCTCTGTCACACCTACAGCACATCTTACCACTATCATTCTGTTGTCCGTCATATCCTGCACCGCTCTAACATACTTCTCTGCCACTCCAGACTTCCTTACACACAGCTCCCCAATCTAAATCTACAAAGACACAGTGCAGCTCTTAAGTGCAACCCCACATAATCCCAGGAGACTTTCAGAGTGCAGGAGGTGAGCTGTAATTGTCGACTCAGCTCACTGCTCAAACAAACACATTATGTAAAGGAGGGCTGCCCACTGTCTCCTGCTTTGAAAGTATCCTCTAGCGCCACAGGTCCAGTTACTTGAGTGTTTCCTAAAAAAACATAACTCTGCTGTTGCCAAGACAAGGTGCAAACACAACACGCATTTTAAATCGTAGTCTCAGTTTCATCCCGACACTAGGTGACAGCACTGCTCATTAAAAAGTGAGGAGGATTAGTCATTAACCTTTTGTTTTGGGGGAGGGTGGTTTGTTTGGTTAATTGAAGTTTGGAATAGGTCAGGTTTGACAAATGACAAATACATTCTAATCAGGTTTGTTGCTACCAATGACTAAACTATAGGGAAAGGTCAAATGTGATTGTGAAATTACAAAAATAAAATGGGGAAACGGCATGTGTCATAACAGCAGCAATTGCGACGGGACATAATAAATTAGCAGTGTCATGCTCAGTTTTAGCAAGGGCTCCATTTGTGAAAGACAAAATGACAATGCAAATCATAATGTTTAAAGTCATGAATTCTCAGCCCATTGTCTTATTGATAGTGATGTTAATAATTCACTATTTGTCACTCCTTTGAATCTAGGATGAGCATGTAGTTTGTGTTTATCACGCATTTAAGTCTTTGGAAAATCCTATAGAGAAAACATATGGTAAAAATGGTTAGATTTTGAGTGCAATTCCTATTCAACTGTGTCAAAATGTGATCTGAACTGTCTGTCTTAATGTAGGCTCAATTAGCTCTTCTTAGGCTGAATGCAAGCAAAGAAATACTCTTTAAAATACTTTGGTTAATTTTACACTGATTTTGTAGGCCTACATTGATTTTATTGAACGAAAATGTATAGGTTTACTGTTCTTGCAAGACCTTTAATATATTAGGTTACTCTTTTGTTGTCAGTAATACTGGTTATGTCAGTGTTTTGGTTTTAGTAATCAGCAAATAACATATCCATACTTGCACAATTAGATGGAAATTTTTTCTGGCCCTTGGTGTTTGCTTGGCATTTTTTAGCACTTGGGGAAAACTAACTGGGACCCCTGGCCTAAACCAATGTTTATGCCATTACCACTGGCTGAGTTCATGCTCTTATTGTGCATCTTTCTGGCCTCTCTCTACCCAGACTCAGACCCATCAGCATTCAGTCTGCATGAGGAGGAGAGCTGTATCGACCAGTGAAACATTAGCTCATTTGGGACATTAGTTGGACTAATGGGGCTTCTACCTCAGGAGGAAGCACATCTCCTCTCCATAAGCCTGTTTTGATTTATTTATGTAGATATAGATCAGCTTATATGGACACATGGTAATGGACACGGTGCTGTGGAAAAGGAGGAAGCCTCACAAACAAGCTCCATAATACTAATGCAACATGCTTTGAGGTAGTCAGCAACATTAAAGATGAGATGGAAAGAATATTTGGAAATTTGTATTAGTCATCTTTTCCAATAACATTTCTAATTTCAATTTGGGGTAAAATCATTGCTGTTTGAAGAGGCTGCATGTTGTTTTTACATTCAGAAAAGTTGTTGACCTTGTGAACAATAGTCTCCCAAAAGCATCTGCACAAAATGTCCATCATTCTACTCATTAAATCAAGTTTTTCCTTTTAAAACGCAAACACAGTTGCTGGAACAGTGTCCCTCTTTTACATTACAACAACCCAGTCCCTATATTTTTTAAATCTTCTCTAAAAACTCATTTACTTGCACTGGCTTTTAACACAAGTATTAATTTGTGTTTTCAATGTTTTTTTGTCTTTAATATTTTCTATATGTTAGATTTATTTCTATTATTTTATTGTTTTTTGTCATATTATTAAGTGCACTTTACTAAGCCAGTAAAGCACTTTGGGAAGCTGGTTGTATTAAATATGCTATTTGAATAAACATGTCCTTTATCTTGACCTAATGTCATCCCGTAGCCAAAGCGCGGAGGGTTACCTGTCAGTGTGTGATATGGTCAAGTCGGACCAAAATGTGTTATATGACGCATGAGGAGGCTTCAACTGGGGCTTATTGGCAAGTTGTTTTTTAAAGAAAAAAATCTGATTGAAGTGTGAATATAACCAAAGTAGTCTGTACATATTGGAACAAAAAGTCTTTTCACTGAAGCACGGCCAGTTCAAAATACCATCTTGGAGCAAAGCACATTTTTGCTGATGCTAGCAAAGATGCTAATGCTCAAGGGTCAACAAGCCACGCTCCCCAGACAACATTGGCGGAGAGCATGGCAAAGTCAATAAAAGGACAGTAGCGAAGCTAACAAATGCCTTCACCAAATTGATAGCAACAGACTGCAGACCTGTTAACATTGTTGAGGGCCGAGGGCTTCAAGACATCATTCATGTTGCTACAAGTGACCCATCCATTAGGAGGGACTATTGTGACAAGAATACAAGAAGTGAATGACAAAGAAAAGACAGCTAAGGCATAGAAGTTTGAAGAGGCTAGTTTTAGAAAGTAGTGATGTGTTTAGTTGTGATTACGTTAATATCAAGGGACTGTACATCTCTGTTTAAAATAACGGCACATTTAAGTGCTATTTGCCATTAGGCTTACCTCAAATATGTCAGAGGAATAGGTTTGTCTTCTTATAATCCTATACAAATATTTGTTACCAGATATCAGTCTTTAAAACCAAAAACAGCATGAGCCTGATATTGACTGTGTCAAGAAAAACACCTCAAAAGTTACAAATTCCTGGTTATGTAACAGAGGTAAAAATATCAGCTCCTTCTCATCAACAATGTGTCACATAAATATGCACCCCTGACATGATATTACTATTAAATGTACATAGAGGAGCAGGCTGTTGACAGCCTGTCTGTGGAGTTTCCCTCTCACATCATATCTCATCTGACGACACACATCATCCTTATCTCTGCAGCTTTAATCACAAATAGCTCATTGATGTTGTGGTAAACTGTGACTAAAAGGATGTTGATCATTTTGCTTTGGGAAACAGACCAGTGGCTGTATGACATCACTGGCCTCCAGTCACTTTGTGTTAAAGCCTTGCAGTCATTGAACTGACAAAAAACACAGCATAGTTTCACTGTTGTAAGTCATCCATCATGTGACGTCATCATGTAAAACTCACTCAAGCACTGTTACATCAAGGACATAAGATATATATATATATATATATATATATATATATATATATATATATATATATATATATATATATATATATATATATATATATTATATATATATATATATTTAAGTCCTTTTATAGTACATTATATTGTACTTTTTTCTTACTTGGTAAATCCTGCAATAAAACTACATTTATTCCTAGATAAGTTGTTATTAATCAATGAAAAGCAAGCATTATGCTGTGACACTTTAACATGACTATCCTTATAAAACACGACACTGAACAGACATGAGCCGTTGCTTTTAAGTGGAATCTAGAGATGGTATTTTCCACTGAGGGATGGACACAGCTTCGGAGTGAGCGGTGGCAGCTGGGCCACTTCTTTGAAGCACTTGAAACAGACAAGAGAATGAAGGATGGGAAGAGCTATGGAGATTGTATCTGAGAAGGAACATGAGACGAGGTAGATAATGATAGTGAAGAGGAGGATATACAGAGAGAGGCTCTGTTCTATTACTTCAAAAATACAGAAGTGACTGTCCACTGTGTGCTATATAAATAGCTGGTTTGTTGGTGAAATAGAACCGTCAACACTAAGAAACAAGGAAACAAAAACAATTCAGCTTTATAAATAGCCAGGGGGAAATTCAGTTGTTCAGGTCTCTTCAAAGTAATTGCTTCAGACTTCTGCCACAGACTGATTGATTGTACAGTCTTATGGCAGTCTGGAAGAAGGAGTTCTTGTGGCATACTGTCCAGCAGCTCACTGATCTCAGATGTCCACTGGCTGCTCTATGTTTGCAACTGAAAAACAGGGGATGGTCCATGTTTTTCAGTTGCATCTGTCCTGCTGTGTTCTATTGCTCCACAAGAGTCTCCAAACTAATACCTATTGTTTAACCAGCCCTCTCTTTTAGTTTTTCAAGGCTTTTCTCAGACAGTTGTGTCTGAGACCCACAGTGACTGATTGATTGACAGATGTCAGTATCATTGCGACGGAGTGGTCCCTCTTTATTCTTCTTTCACCTGAGCTGGAGGGAGTTGGTTTATCTGTGGACTCCAGGACTGAGTCCAGCAGTAAAACCTGAAGCAGGAGCTGACAAGGCAGTGTTAGAGAGAACGGGGCAGTAGAGTAGAGTAACTTTGGCATTACGGAATTGACTCATGAACAGTAAGAAATTAAAAAAGTAAATAAATAATAATAATAATAATGAAGAATGCTTCGGATTTAATTTTAATTTTCCGCTCAGACTTACGCTGCATTCATGTGGCCTTGTATTTAACATCATTAAGACTTTGTAAAAAAAAGAAAAGACGTTAACTTTAAACCTGACTTGTTTGTAGCGTTAAATGCTAATATGCCCAGCTGATTTATTCAGTAATCCTTGAGATATGAATAAAAATCAACAGTAACACTCCAATTTTACGAGTTAAAAACGCATAACCACAACAAACAGAACAACACGTTGATTACTCTGCAACAACGCTGTGTGAAAGCACTTGAACACATCATAAACTAGAGACGGAGACGGAGCTTGTTCTTCTAAACTTTTTACGACATGAACAGAGAAAAATAAACAGAAGCCAGTGGCAGCATGACCCAAATATGTGTCTCTGCTGATCTAAAAATAAGACCACCTCAGGTGGGCGTGAGCTTGTACTGAGGGCTGTACCGCAGGTGTGGTTATCTGTTACAAAGGTATGGTTAATGTACATCATGACATCATCAAGATCAGGAAGTATGATCGGCAGAGTCCAACCTGAGATGGGTTAGGGTTAGGGTTAGCACAGCACTCATGCTGTTTTACACCATATTTGTGGAATTGGAGTTTTTCAAATTTCTATAAACTATGAACTGTATTACTAAAGCCCCATTTATACAGATCATCAGCTAAAAAATAGTTGTTTTAGGGTTTAGTTTCCCTTTAAAGAAAGAAAGCTTACCTTACCCACTTTTTTGGGACATGTTACTGCAGATGGCATCCTCCCTGACAAAGAACATATTGATCACCTTTGCAACTGTTTTAGCCCCCATGAAAGAATGTGCCAACAATAAAGAGTCTTTCACCTGAAGCACAAAACAGTTTGGGGACACCGCTTTACACACTGCTCAGCACATTAATTTCCCAGCATTACACTGCTGATTGTCTTTCACACCTTCCACTACTGTTGTCCACTGAAACAACTCCAGATGCTGAACCTGAGTTGGTAGCGCAAATATCTACTAAGCTGTCTTCACTTCTAGTTGCTGAGTTTGTGGGGTCTCCTCCATGTGCTGCTGACTGTAATGGAAAACAGAGTGCACACAGAGTTAAAGTGCGGGGAAGTTGAACGATTGCAGGTGTGTGCTTGTAACACAAGTAAAGAAGGCAAAGTCTGGGGGAAAGTCAATTGTTGTGCACAGTCAATTATAGAAAAATGTTTTATGGAACGCTGAGGTGAGCAAACACAATGCGACTGAGCCTAAACACATACCACATACAAGTAAGATAAAGAAAAATGAATAAATACCAAGTTCAAATTCAAAACCCACAAAACAGCACATCTATATACTACTTCACATCATTGCATTTAATTAGGCCCGAGCCCCACCCTGGTGGCGAGGAGCCTATTGGAACTGAAAAGTGCGCGAAGCGCACTAATGAACTAAATGCGCGAAGCGCACTTATAAACTAAGTGAATGACGAGCGCAGCGCGTTGCGCTCGTCATTCACTATGGACCTCACGAGCATGTTCGTCGACTCGTGCGCTCTCTCTCTATATATAGATAGGTTGCTATCGGCAACGCATTATTGGATCTGTTAGAGTTCTTCATTATTATTTTTATTATTTTTTTTTCATCCTCTATTTGCCCATTTTTAGGATGCTTCCCGTGAATGAAAACTCACGAAAATTGGCATGGACCGCCGTCCCGGCGAAAAATCGTATATTTTGTGCAAAACAGAAAAAACGAATAAAAAGTGGCGTGACAGCGCCCCCTGGAGTGAGACCCCTATGGGATGTCCTGAGAGTCAAGTTCGTCGTAGACGAATGAAATTGAGTGATTATTTGTTATGTCAGTACGGGCAAAAAATTATATTGTGATGGAGCAACGCGACCAACAGGAAGTCGGCCATCTTGGATTAAACTTTCAAAAACCCTCGAACTTGAACGAACTCGTCTCAGGGCGTTTAACCCAACGACACCAAACTCGCTCCACATCATCTAGACAAGTGGCCCATTAAAAGTTGTTGAAGGTTTTGTAGAATATTAAACGGTGTTGCCGCGGCAACGCTGCGACTTTCGTTACGTTTCGCTGCTCGCCACAAAAAAGAAAGTGTGATAAATCGCACAAATTTTGTCAGATTTGGCTCAAATTTGAATCATTTGCTCAGTCCCGGGCCCTGAACAGATTTAAATGGGAAAATTCAGGATGGGTTCGATAGCGCCCTGCAGAGCAAAAAACCTTAAAAACATATTTGTATGGGGCAAAAAAATTATTTTATCGTAGACAAATGAAATTTGGCACATGTGTCCCTCTCATGACCCTGATCAAAAAGCCAATGATGTGCATACCCCAGCTCCAATCGCGTTGCCATGGTAACGCCACAAAATCTTCCCGTTTTCCAATGGGACGTCCCAAAACTTACTTTGTCGTAAAATAACAAAATTCGGCAAATACATGCAACATCCCGAGTTGAACAAAAAATTATATTGTGGCCACGCCCCCTGACCAACAAGAAGTCCGCCATCTTGGATTGATCATGTGACCAACCGATTTGCACCCTTCATACTTTAACGAACTCGTCTGAGGGGGTTTGACCGAACGACTTGAAAATTTGTGAAAATGGTCCCGAGAAGTGTCTGATCAAAAGTTGTTGAAGGTTTTGTAGAATATTAAACGGTGTTGCCATGGCGACCCTTCAAATTAGCTATTTTTGAGGATTTGGCCACCAACTCTGACATAACTTACACATACTTTTACCGATTTGGCTCAAATTTGAAAATGTTTGATTGTTTTCTTAAAGGGCCCCGTCAGAATTTTTAGGAAACAACCATGGCACCAGCACCGGGTCGCCACGGCGAGGGCCGATCATCGCCGCTTGCGGCTATACTTAGGATTTATTTCTGCTGCAACAGTTCAACACATAGACATTGGTGTAAGAAGTATAACGAATGATGCAAACTCTTTACTGCCATTGTTGTTGAGAGGAGTCTGACACGTCATGTGTATTCTGTTCCAGAAAAGCTAATAATCTGAATTTTAAAAAGACTAGAAATACGTGTCAGTTTGATTCTCAGTATGATAAACAACTTTGTCTTAGCCTGAATAAGTGGTGGTTAACCTCTGAACCCAGTGAATTTTTAATTATTTGGTTTTCAATTGAACTTTGGTCATAAATAATGTGTTCCTAGTCTTTGTAAAGTTTCTGTGTTTCAAGAAACAGTGTGGCTTGTCAGGTTCTGCAGTGTGGAAACAGGAATAAAAAGGAAAACCTGTTAATACCACATACTGTGATGTGGCTAATCCTACTGCTAGCGCTACAGCAGCTCCAATAATGCCTGTGGTGACGATGCAGATGCTAAAACACTAATAATCCCTAGAGAAAGCAGTCATGTTACCTCTGAAATACTTTGGTTTAGCGAAGTGGCAGGAAACTGTAACCTTGCTCTGCAGCTGGATTCTCGCGAGATTTGGGAGTTTCCAAAACTCTTGTAAATCTATCTTGTATCGCGCCAACCAAACTGCTTGAGTCGAACCGTGGACTCACCGGTCTCTTTTGACCAATGATGTTGCAGCACTAACAGGTAGAGGCGGGTTTTTAATTTGAAGAAACAACTAGTGCTCTCTTCTCCTCTTTGTTTTCAACATGGCTACGACAAAAGACGTTAGCGTTAACGCTGCTATCGAAACAGTTTTATCAGAAGTAGAGAGTATTTCGTCTTTGAAAGAAGTGCAAAGAGGGGCACGTCGTATCATTGCTGTGATTGGTTAAAGAAACCTCATGATAAGCGGATACTAGTCGGTGCTTCATCCAATCAACACCAAGTTTTTGACAGAAGGCGCCTCCCTTTTGCAAACGCTTTCAATGGGAGCCTTCCCAGATGGTACTGCGAAATAGACTATGTTCTGTGGAGCAGTTCTATGTGGCAGAGTCAGGTTAAGGAAACTGATGAACAGATCAACATGTATTTTGTAATGTCTTTTCTAGAGCATTACCATCCACGATGTAACACTATTAAACTCTGAAAAAAGTTGCAATTTCTATAAGTAATATATTATTTTAAGCAGACAAACCTTTAGAAAAAAACCCTCTACATTCATTGGGAGGAACCATCATATTACTGTGGCCTGTGATTAATAAAAGTGAACGATAAAAGGCAGGTGGAAATGGGACACTTCACAAAGAGTTAGGTGTGCAAAAAATCAAAGAGACTTTGGCAATGATATTTCAACTGTTTCTACACAAAAAACCTACAGAAGAGTGGAATTAGATGAAGAGGGGCAGAGGAGGAGGAGAATGTAATTAAGTCAGGGGAAAGAAGAGAAGAGGGAGACGTCCTCTCATGCCTGTGTTCTGCTTTGATGGAGCAAGGCAGATCCTGTGGAGCAGAGAATGATTAGAAGAGTGGAAATTATAAGTGCAAATTACACTGTAAAATGTCAGACCACACACTGCAAGTAAAGTAGAAAAGTGTTTTAAGTTGGAGTGAACTTTTTAAAAACTGTAATCATACATTTGTTCCACAACAGAATAAACTCTATCGTATTCTATTCTTCCAGCCTTAACTATTGCAACTGTGTTCTGTTCAGATATAACAGTCCACAATCCTAAGTTTTAAAGCTATTTGTCCAAAAAAGTAGAAAAGTTAATGGGCTGTATCTTGCGGTGTGCCAGGCGTGGCGGAGATCAAGATGGAGGTATATTTGCGATCTTGTGTCTGGCGCAGCCATCTTGTGCCTGCTTTCTTATCTGCCATCACCATGAGGCGTGGTGGTTTAAAAATATGGGGTGGTATGCACAGACGAAAGCTGGTCTTAGGGGCCATTTACATCACAACGCGTTTTGCCAAATCTGCAGTGATTCTGGCCTCGTTTTCACAGCACCAGAGTTTTCACACCACTAAAACGCAAACTTTTGAAGCTGGCAGAGGAGGTGTTTTTGTTTTCTTGTGGTTGCCGCTCTGCTTTTGTGTAAACTATCCTCTCTGCTGACATCATAGACACAACACGCCTGAGCAACCAACAACTCTACAGAAGAGGAAGTAGCAAAAGAAAACCCACCCTTTAGTGGTCTACTACTTTTGTACTACATCGTTTTGGGTGGCTCCATGTGAATACAGTGCATCGTTAAATAAAAATTTACATGTTATGATTGAGGGAAGGAAGGAGTAAATAGGCAGCTTGCACAAGGAGTTAGTGGGGCATTAGAAGCAGAATTCAGGAAACTCACTGGGGACCAAGTTCTGGCAGGAATGACAAGTCTTTGAGCTGCCTGTGCATACATTCTCCTCTTAGGACAGAGCCATGAGGAGCTTTCCTCGTGTAAGGGCGCACTACGGGGAAAAACAGCTTGTTTTTGGTGCTGAAGGTGATCATACAACATCCATGATCCTTGGCCGGCAGCACATCCTAAAAAAAAGAGATATCTAAATGGATCTTTTCTTGGATAAATAAAGATTAAATATATGAAAATAAATTGTGACCAAGGCCAATCAAGACCTGCTCATAAACTGGGAAACATGAACGAGGACGGCGTTACATGACGTGAGTAAAGGAGAAATCCCTGTGTGGTTTGTTCTGTCTTTATTGATACCAAATTAAAATGTCTAAAAACGCTGGCACTTTGTATAAAATGCTCCACTTTTTTCGTTGTGTGCATGTCTAGACATGCAGCCTATAGTGGTTTTGTTGTTGTACATCAGGGACTGAGGATTTGCACTGCAATTAAAATTATCACATATAAAAACTGATATAAAAATCGTAATTCTGCCAAATAAATCTGCTAAACACTGTCTATACCCAAATAGTTTTTTTTAATCTAGATGTAAGTGAGTAATAATAAAATGAGAAATTAGAAAGTCTAATAGAAAGGCTACTAGGCTATAGTAGGCTATAAATGGTATTTTTCTTGTAGTCTACGTCTTTTCTTTTTTAATCCTTTATAAAATGCTTCACAATAAAAAATAAATAAATAAAAGAAGCGCTTTGCATTCTATCAGTGACTTTTATTAAATTAATAAAAGTAATTAAATTTAATAATTATTATAATCAGTGCCACTCTGGAGGAAAGCCCAGTGATTGGTTAAAACACCCTTGAAGCTTAAATCCAGCCTCTATATACCTGTGTCTGAAAACAGAAAAATGCAGTCATTTAAGTCCTATCTCGCAATGTCACTTCAAAATGGAGTCTCCCTTCTTCTTGTGCCATACTTCATTGTCCTTAGGTAAGAAGCAATCAAAACATCATCAACAGTGTCATAATAATGATAATAGGATGCTGTCACTTGGGATGTAACTCATTATTCTTCTCATTATTAATCCATGAATTATTAAAAAGCCTTGATACTGGCTGTCAGGACAAATTAGTCATCTGTTATCTATCAAGGTTTGAGGAAAAGCGGAGTGCAAATACCTCAGTGGGTAGTACAAACAGTCTGTCTAGTGTCTAAACAACCTCTATTACTTCAATAATTATGGCACAGGACACTGTATCTTAAAGCCACCCTGCGTAACTTTTAGCCTCTAGGGGGCACAGACCAATCTCCTGTCTAAGAACCATTAAAGCTCCATTGAATTGATACATTGCCAACATTCATTCATGTTTAATTTGCCGCCCGTTACTCTACTTTTATGAGCAGTTTGTTGTAAAATAAGGCATTCTTTGCAAAAGAAGAACCCATTTCCCTGTTTTATTTCCTTGGTCCTTCGTTTTTGACATCAGTGGCAACCAATGGGAATGCTTCTTTTTCCTGGATCATTCTCATCTATTAAAATCCTTAATTATAAAGCCTAAATCACGTCTTAAGGTCTAATTTATTCACAGATGATTCCTATCACAATAAGGTAGGTGATTAAACTGTCAAACAAAATGCAACAGTAAAAAAAATCAGGTAAAGGACTTTTAAATAATTAAAAGAATATATATTTTGGAGCTGTGGTGCTATTGGCTAAAAAGTTACGCAGTTATGGCTTTAACATGCAGTGCTGTGCGCTATTAGAGAATCACATGACTAGAAGAATACACCATTGTTACAAACTCTCAAATGGCCACAATAGATTGAGCCCTGTAGAAAATCAAGGAGGAAGCTCAGATAGCTTAATATGAAATCTGTGCCCTGTGCTTTGAAGCTAGTTGAACCTACCCCAGATATGTCTCTATCTGGTTAGACAAACCTTCCAGTCTGGATTGGTCAGTGGACTTGTGTTTTTATCCTTTTTATCCTATTTTTTAAGGTACGGTAATGTATACCAATGTAGGTCAGTGGTAGTACATTTGCAATGCATGTATAAGGTTCTGGGTTCAATCCCCAGCATTTCCAAATTTGAAGATCATCCATTGATTACAAATTAATATAAAAGTTCATGTAAAATCGCAGACGTCCAACAGGTGCAACAGAGCTAACAGCACAATTACAATAACCCTAAAGCACCATCACTAGTGCACCTCTTGGTCGACCAGTAGAGAAAAACAGTGGATTGTGGTAGACAGATCGCTGACAGAAAAATACGCCTCCACACACAATCCAAAATAGGGCGTTTGTGCTCAGTATTTGAATAGAGCACAAACTGTCACTTGAATCCAGGATTTATGACTAAATATATGCAGATGTGATGACAAGCATCTCCACCTAAACTGCGTGAGTGAGATGAATGCATCGACAAAGCTGAGAACAGAATAAAGAAGGGTACTAAAACCATTTGAATTAAATTTGTCAAAATATGGCAAAGAAGCTGAAATTGGCATAAGTTTGAAAGGGCTTATGGGAGGTTTAAGAAGCATGCATGTCATAGATAACACTTATAATAATAAAGCTAATTCACAGAGGTTTAGGAATACAATAACACTGACACTCATTTACATACAAATATAGCACACTGAGAAGAAAACAAAATGAAATAAATAAAAACACAAACTCTCCCACACAGAGCAACACTGTCATGTTTAAAACCAAAGTTGGACAGACAACAACATTCAATATAAAAATAACAGGGACAAAGATCGTAACATCTCTTCTGTAAACATACATACAGCCTGGGCACAGGCTGTGTGGGGGCTGTGTGAGTTCTGGTGGGTGTCGGGTGGGTGCTGGCTGCTGTGCGGGTACTATGTGAGTACCAAAATAGGCTACAATGGTATCGAACAGTAGCATAGGCTGAAAGTTTTTCCTGGGTCCCTTCTTACAGTTACAACAATACAATAGTGGCTCACAGCACATACAGTGTTTTCTCAAGTGACAGTAAGACACATCACAATGAACGAGGTGAGCTGCTCAGTCTAAATCACAGCTGCCCAGACGGCGGGTGGGTGTGATCTTTACAGGTGGAGTTCCGCGCAGGTACAATCTGACAATTGGCAGAGAGCAGAAGTACTGGACCAACCAGGAGGCAGGCAGACCGTAACACCACGAGCCAACTATCGTAGAGTGTTGAAACCAGTCACCAATCACGGAGAAGGACTCGCACAGCGGGAGTTGAATAAACAAACACACACAAGTCAGCAGAACACACAGAAGGGAGGGGTGAAGGACTCGTGGCCGTAACACAATAATAATCCAGAATACATCTTGGGCTTGTACAATTATATGGGCAAGCAATGAATCATGTGAGGCGCTTAATACAAGGGGCTGTAGCTCAGACATGTGTGAGGTTGTCAGTTAAATCCGAGGTATCAACTGCGGCAGCTGTAGTAAGCTTGTGTATCAAAAATCGTGCAGTACTTTCTCGGCTGGCACAGCAAGGAGGTCCCGGGTTTGTACCATGTACGGCCTTTCTGTGAGGAGTTGGCATTGAAAGAGCCTACAAAAGAGATTTGATGGAGAAATGTCAACTCACTACAATGTAACTAAATTAAACCTAGACTTTATCTGTCATTATTCTGGGGAGTCTCCAAGACTCCTCTGGCTGGCAGGAATCTCCTTTCTTGTGTTAGCAACTAATGAGTAACCCACACACTTAGTGTTACAAATATTTTTTTCTGAAAATAAAACACTAAATGGGGAAGTAGGTAAACATTTGAATACAGAGAAAGTATTAACTAAGCATTGTTATGAATAATCATAGCTCTAGAGAATAATTTCATTGGTTGGTTTAAACAATCCCTTTTGAGTGTTACTAATAAAATAATTCATCCAACTAACAAAGTGCAGACAAACTCCCAGCCAACAGCAAAAAACCTTTCTGATTACGGAAGAAAAGCAAAACCTCTAGAACTACTAATAACTGGTATTTTCTTTACTCTAGCAATCTGTTCCTCCTCATTCTGTGACCCATTTCTGTGACTGTTGCGATGTTGTGTTGATACAGCCCAGGGATGGAAGGATACATTGGTTGGGACAAAAACAGAATGCTTATCAAAGCAGTGGCCTTCAGACATACAAAAAAACTACATTTGTACTGCCTAGCTTAACAGGGACCTCACTGACATGATTTGTTTTGCAACCTACCCACCACAACACTTAACCTCAAAACCATTCTTCAGAGAGTTCCTCAGACAGATAAGCTGAAATATTTTAATTCCAACAATTCAGTTAGAAAGTAGAAACTAAACTAGAAGAGGGCATTTAAAGAGATAAAATTATATTAGCTTTTTGTTTGGCTATTCCTTTTCATGAGAACCTTTTCCCCTTCAGAGCCTCTAGAGTAAGCATGAACAATATATTACAAATATACTGTCATTGTATATATTGTTTATACTGAAGTATTGTCTATGTCTCACTCTAAGGCCATTTTCTCCTTGCCATGCTGGAGTATGACTGTACCCCAATGGCACACACTCAGTTGCCGAAAGCAGTTTCTAGTTTCATGAACACTACTGCACACCATGAACAGAACACCTGACTTCCACCTGAACATGACACATTTGCGTCACCTCCGATCTCACTAATGTTTCAAGTGGCTTCAAAGATCCATACTGTACTGTGAAAGATAGTGTTTCATCTGTTTCATAGCCGTGACCCCATTTTCTGCAGGAGAAGAACGAATGACAAAGATTAAAGAAGTTAGCAGTACACTCTAGTTTAAGTTAATGCACTTGAGAATAGAATCCTTCACCCTTTTTGTGTAATATACTATACTCTGGGAGCTCACTGACACAAAGTCAACACTGCAGCGGTAAATGAGATGTATTTGCTGCTGGATTTTCTGCCCACCCACTATTTTACACAAACAGACTTGACAATGATTCCACAAGACAGCCACATTCCTCCCACTATCCAAAGTGCAATATTTTAGGATCACTTTTATGTTGACATTTTTCCATAGAAGGCACTTAACACTTAACAAACACTTCATACTGCTTTATTCCTATTCCAAGTATTGCAAACACTCTGAACTCAATATAGCACAGGGGCACAATGAAAGCCAGAGCTTTTTTTGGTTCTGGTACATTGTGATGTCACACATTGAAATGGTTTGTAAGATGTTTTTTGTTGTGTTGGTCTAGCTACTCAGTATACAAGACAATGTCCAAAGTAATCATTTTTCTACTATGTATAATACCATAGCTACACTAACAAACGAAGACAAGATAACGGTTAATGAGAAAAACAGCAACAGTGATTTTTTACAGCATTTTAATAAGAGCACTTTATGTGACACACAGTGGCTAACAGCAGCATTGGGACTGTGTTAATTAGGAGGGTGTAGGCTGTAGAATCAAAGTAACTGTCTAAAACTCATAAACAACACTGCCATCGGGGCCCAGTGGCAAAACATCAAACCTCAGTCTAATGAGAATGTGGCAACTACAAAACCACGTCTTACTGCTCAATCACAAACACATTTCATCTCAGTGGTTTTACCCTAAATGTGGTAAGACTCCTGGCTTTACTGATGCAAGGCCTATCTCCCCCGTTGTATTCAACAACCTCATTTGAATTGGACATAACAGCACTCAAAGCGAGAAGGGGAGTTCAGATGGATTGCATCCACTTTGGCAGCTATTCATTTTCACCAAATAAATTGACTGCTTCTATTTTCATGTGATCGTCTTCGCATTCTCTTCTGCTTTTTCCCCATTCATTGTATTCATTCCTGCCTTAATCATACTTTACTTGTGCTACTCACCCCACTAAAACATTTACATAATTACTGACAATGGCACATCAGACTTTACACCCTGTGAAACCACTGGCTCATTTCAACATGTATGTATGGGTGTGTACTCAGTATAAAGGACATAGACATGGTTAATGGGACACGGAAATATTACTGAAGTAAAGATAAATAAGCAAGTGAGGGAGTATAATATGGAGAAGTCACTAAACAGACTAAATGACTTCAGTGGATTTCTTTATAATTGATTCAGTTTCATTTAACTAAAGCCTGAATCAGTTTGTTGTGATCAATCACTAAAAACTGTGCTAATGTCTATGCATGTGAAGTATCATGAAGGAAGAAACTGTAATGAAACTTTAACCTGTATTACTCCAATTTATATCTGTTTATTTCTTACCTTAGTTAGATATACAGTACAGTCAGGACTGCAGCATTTATCTCATACACCATAACTCTTAATATTCAACAGTCAAATATAACTTATTTATACAGTTTTTTTTTGTTTTTGGCAAAAATTACTGTGTCAGTTTTCAATTGTTAAATCTATCAAATTGTATTGTTGTAGATCAGCCAAAATTGTTCTTAACTGCATCGCAAGTATCATTCATTCATTTCTACCGCTTAGTCCTGTTGGGGGTTGAAGTGGCAGGAGCCGATCCCAGCAGCTTTGGGCCTTAGGCGGGGAACACCCAGGACAATGGCCAGTTAGTTGCAGGGCTGACACTTAGAGATGAACACTGACAAACAACCATTCACTCAACATTCACCATTCATTCACTAGGGATACTTTTTAGAGTTGCCAATTGACCTATACATGCATGTTTTTGGGGCAGTGGGAGGAAGCTGGAGAACCTGGAGAGAGCGGGGAGGACATGCAGATGTTTAAGTCAGCCACAATCAGCCAAGGATGTTTGAATTGGCCAGAACCAGCCAAGGATGTTTGAGTCGATCGGGATTTGAACTCACGACCTTCTTGCTGTGAAGCAGGAGCACTAATCACTCTGCTAGCGTGCACCCCATGATAAGTATCATATCGCTGTAAATATATATTCTTACGCTACATCAAATGTATATTACTTTCAAAATTCAAAAACTCCAGATTTACAGCTTGTTCTTACAAACAGGTATGATGCAATACATTGGAAAAAAGGGTTCTCAATGACAATACTCGTGTTCAGATAATGTGAACACTACTAGGTTTCACATGACTGCAGAATTAAACTTATTTATCAGTGTATTAGTTATAACACACACAATCCGTTAAGGAACTGTTGAAACTAAGAAACAGCGTATGGATCTTAAGGCTGAACGTCACTACAAGAACATGTATAGTGTGACACTGACATCTTTTCTTTCTTGACATTCTCTTTCTTTTCTTTCTGTTTCTTTTGTTTCTTCTGCTTCTCTGAAACAAAAGACTAGTTTATGTGGAAGTAGGGATAAAGAGTGCACACCCACTTTTGTATGTAAGTGAATGTAATAAGAAGTAAACAAATGTTCTTGAACTGAGATAACCCACTCTTGAATAAAGAAATGATACTTCTTCCAAACAAGTTCAGTTCAAGAATAAAGCCGGTCCCTATGCATCATGACAGTGCTGCCCCAAATCTGCACGGAAAGCACACTGACACTGCTGAACACTTCTAACAGCCAAAGACATTCACTTGCGACTTAGAGTCATTTTGTGAGAACAAGGCATTAGTTCTTAACTCTAGTGGCTTTGTTCAGAAACTGATGGCTGCACTTCAAATGGCACCAGTGCACACAAGTCTGAGTAGAACAGTAAACTAGCTGTTTGCAACATTGGTCACAAGGAAATCCCTTGTGGATGGAAGCAACCAAAAATGTAGAACACCACAAGCATCATTAGACATTTGGAGGCAAGCTGGGTTAATGAATATGAGAAGTTTTCAAAGCTGCACTTTGACCAAGTAGAGCAGTACAGCAGCTCAAACGCTGTCTCTCACACAGCCCTGTGTCACAGACCCTGCAGCAGAAACAAAAAGATGCAGACCTGGTGTATTGCTTAATTAGTTTGAGAGGTCTATGATTTTTCTTTTTGTTCATGCAGATTCAGTTAGTGCCTATTTCTTGTTTCAATGGACATGTATTTAGTTATTTTTTGTTTCTAGTTGGGTGTCCATTTCCTGTGGTATTCTTGCTGGTTAAACCTAAATAAGTAAATAAAACAGAAATCATTGCCAGTTAATTGTCATTAGTTTTACCATTACTCAATTTTAATATTAATAATATGCAATAATTTTAAACAAACAAATACATATAAAAAAATAATAATTAAAATGATGCACCTTCTGGGAAGGTTGCAAATATTAGGAGCTCTTCAAATAATTTTTGTTGCATTTGTGGCAGATTTTTTATATTTTTAACTACATTATTTTTAATAGATACTACAACCAGGATCATTTACCCAAGAAAAAACCCCCACCAGATATACAAATCTACAAGGAGGGAGTATCTATGGTGTTGGTCATCTGGTTCCAAAGAACTTAAAGAGGAGATAAAGAGGCTGCAGATGAATAAAAAAAGAAGGAACAGGAATTGGAGTTTATAATCAACTAAGAGATCTCCCAGACATCGCCTGTGACATCATCAGTGAAACAGTTCCCGGGACAGACCCATCATCCTGATAACCTCTCCATCAGATGAGTATTTCCCAAACAACTTGGACCATCCCCTGCATTTTGTTTTTGAATAACAGAGAACAGCCAGCAGACATCTGAGATCAGTGAGCTACAGGACTGAACAACAGAACTCCTTCATCCAGACTGTATAATCAATCAGTCTATGGAAGATGACCGATTGATTGAGGTCTGAAGCAAGTAAATTGAAGAGACCTGAATTGAAGTTCTCCTCAGGGATTAATAAAGTTAAATTGAATTACATTTAATTTTAAGGTATTTTCACACCTAAAATCTGAAGCAGGGTCCAGACCAAACCAAATAATTTTGTTACATAGTATCTGTTTGGGTCGATTTGGTTTGTTTTCACACTACTTTTTTCACAAATGCCGCAAAGGACACCTCCCACCCCCTGTTTATGTTCATGCCAAATGCATTTCATATTTAAAAGCCCTATTAGTACAGTAAACTTGGGCCCCCTTTGTATATAGAATAAAAACGTACTGCCAAAACTCTAATCATGTCTGTGTAAGGCGGGAAAACGAATATGTCATGCTGCACGCTACGGGAGAACGTTTAATCCAAAAATGTGCTGTCATTTATGTAGTTGTTGATCAAGGCTGATGTATGTTCCCACCACAAACCAAAACCACCTGCACCTTGGACCAAACATGTCAGGTGTGAATGGTGAAAGAATAATGAAATCATTAATAGTCGGTGAGCAACCTCAAAAATCAGTTTTCGAGTACCCTTACAATACACCAGTATTTATTCTTGCTGGGTTTGTTTTCCTGTTTTCTGCGGGCCTTCCTGGCACATGTCCAGGCCTGGTCTGTCCTGATGTGTATACCTTCAGTCTGAGTGAGGGAGCCCTCAGGGGAAAGGATGTCCTGGGCCCCGTCTCCTGCGTTGTACATCTGAACCACCAGGAGTCTCTTCAATGAAACCAGGTCTGCACCTTTAAGTCCGAGCTCCAACTGTCGCACTGCCTCTCGTCCTGGATGACTGGTCACCACGGTAACCTGGAAATGCAGCAACTCATCATATCATTTCTTCCACAACAAACAGAGAGGCACAATATAAAGTGGTGGGAAGTGGAAAAAAAATTAAAAGTACAATTGATAGAATTAATAACAACAAAGACTGTAATAATTGGAGTAAACAAATAATAGAGCATCTTTTCCTAACCACATTACACAAAAAAAGAAAAAAGATTTCATTATAATTGTTAGCAACATCTTTGATCCTAACCAACACTCTGTTTTGTTGTGGTGATATAGAGTACAACCCTGTCTTTCCAACTGTAACAAGTCAAAGTGTTTTGCTTGTTGTTGTTGTTATGCCATAATTTAAAGGCTAAAACAATGTCTCCCTGGACCAATAAATATAGCACTACTAACTCTACTAAATTTCTGTTACAACACATGAAGGAAATGGGTAGCAGCTATCAGATAATGAGAAGAGTGTAAATGAGTTTGGGGCCTAATGGGGGCAATCAGAAGGAGAGTTAGGCCTGGTTTCAATTAATCATGTTAGCAGAGGCTGAATATGATGATTTAATGAGATTATTTGTGGATTTGGTGCATTGCTTCCTGATAAAGCCTCATAACCAAGGTCAAGAGAAACGTGTAATGCTGCAAACATTTAAATGAACCATGTAAAGTATGAAGGGACAGATGAACACTGACACACCATCGCTGTGCACTGTTTCCCAATGGTGCTATTAATATCTGTGGCTGCTGAATATAATGGCTCTTGTGTGTCCTCATAACAGACTGAATTTAGACCTCTCCAGCAGCCGCTAATAGCTAACAAAGGAACTGTGTCTGGTTCTTTTAGCCATTCTTTAAAAATCCAAATGACTTTCCCAATTCAAAGACGTTTTGCTGTTCTTTAATATACTGAAATGCATCCACAGAGAGCACATTTAACAGATGTAAGTAGCCAAGTCCCTACTTTATTAGAATGAAGGACTTGATTTATAAATGGGCTATCGACTCATGTTCATGTTGAGTCTAGAGCCATCCCACTTTGAAACAGTGAAAACAGACAAACAGGGATTGGCCCTAAACTACCTCGCCTCTGTGCAAAGACTCAAACTGTTCATATTCTTACCATTTACACATGCACCACTGATGTTATTTCACATTCAGTGCCGACCTTAACACATTCAATATAAGTTGCATACTTTCATATTAATGTATATAAAATGTATATTTACTGTTAGGGCTGTGTTTTTATCGTCATTTCCACAGCATTTATTATGGACAACAGATACATACAAGGAATCTTAAATGTAGAGGCCTGAGCTAACAATCAATACAATGAAAAGGTTTGACTGTAAAGGTAAATGTTTGCTTTTTTTCATCCACAAGGCTGGGTCATGGGCGCAGCAACAGACGTGCCCAGACTTCCCATTCACCAGACACTTTCCCAAGCTCCTCCAGGAGAAGACAGAGTTGTTCCCAGGCCAGCAAAGAGACATAGTCCCTCAAGCGTGTCTTAGGACTTGCTGGGGCCTTCTCCCAGTGGGACATGCCTGGAACGCCTTCCCAGGGAGGCATCCAAAACACATGCCTGAGCCACCTTAGCAGGCTCCTCTTGATGTGGAGAAGCAGTGGCTCTACTCCAAGCTCCTCCTGGGTTACCAAGCTCCTCAACCTATCGTGCAGTCACCCTAAGGAAGATAGCTAATTTCGGATGCCTGTATCTGAGATCTTCTCTTTTCGGTCATGACCCAGGGATTATAACCATAGGTGAGACTAGGAATGAAGTTTTCTTACAGCTCAGCTCTATCTTCTTCACAATTAACCATTATATCAAACATTATATCATCGTTGCCACTTCACACTTGGCTGCAAACTGCTCAAGTACACACAACCTGGTTTGATGAAGCCAAATGGACAGCATCATCTGCATAAAGCACAAATGAGTACGAATGACTCTCTCCAGCACTGCACCAAGAAATTCTGTCGATAAAAATAATGAAAAGTGACGGTGACAAAGTGCAGCCCTGACAGAGTCTAACATGCACAAGGAACAAGTCTGTCTTACTTCTGGCAATGTAAACCAAGCAGGCGTTACATGTTTGAATCCCTTCTCCAGATCCAGAAAGTACATGTGGACTGGTTGGGCAAACTCCCATGAACTCTCCAGAAATCTGGAGAGGGTATAGAGCTGGTCCAATGTTCCAGGATGAAAACTGCATTGTTACTCCTGGAGCTGAGGTTTGACTATCAGCTGAATTCTCCTCTCAAGTACCCTGGCATAGACTTTCCAGGGGTGGCTGAGGAGTGTGATCCCCTGTAGTTGTAATACACCTGAGGAACTTTTTGACCAAATCAATGACTTCAGCTTAGGTGAAAAAATCAACTCTCCATTCAGCTGCTTCAGGAGTTCCATGAGCCAACCAGGCCCGATCGGACTCCTTGTTCTTGAAATGTTAAAACAATATACCTGTAAATCCCTCCGATGCAGAGAGAAAGGGAGAGAGAGAGATTGGGGAACACCGGTGCTTTACAGGCATTAGGGTCCTGGGTTCAATCCCCAGCATGTTGAGCAGATAGAGCAGTGACACTGAAAAAGTTTAGAGGATTTCTGACAAAGACCAGGCACAAGATATGAAAAAAAAAAAATCAAACCCTTTGGAACTTGAAGGTGCCCTCCCAGTTGTACAAAAGTCTTTTTTACATTGTGCTGTTTATGCCCTTGGTGAAGATAAAGCAGAGCGGTGGATGGATGATGGCAAATGGATCACATGGAATAGGACCTTTGTGCTTTATACATAGTCCTGACACTGGAGACTTGGCTTATGACTAACGACAACCAGATAGATTGTACTGGTAATAGCTATGATCATCTGAAGATGAGATTATTTGAAACTCTCTGGCAGAAACAATGTTCCCACCAGACTATAAATATAAGACTGGTGAACTGTAAACATACATATATATCATTTCAGTTGCAGATACATGCAGGAGATGTTGCTCTGTGGTATATTGCATGGTTTGCATGTACGCTGGTTTCAGCATCTCTACCTTCCTATGTTGGACTCAAATCTTTTTTCATTGGCACTTATCTGTAGTAATAGTGCAAATTGAATCCTACACTAGTTTATTTAGCTGAAAGAACATAAGGCCTTGTAAAGTTGGCAACTTTAAAAGTGTATTGTGGAGTGTTGCAGACCTCCACGGATGAGTTGGCATTAGTCTGGTTCCCAGCACTGGTGTGTCTGAGGTACTGTTTAAACTGCTGCAGACTGTCTAGCACGGCCTGTCTCAACAGCTCTCCTCTTCTGGCTCTGATGCAGCCTTCACCTGGCAGTGACCTCAGCTCCTCCACACAAGAATGTAGCCTAACCAAATTACCACGCACTGCCTAAAACCGTGACAAAGACAAAACTACTGAATGACAATTACAGACAACCTTAAGATAATAAAATACACAAAGAGACACACTATATGTTAGTTACCACAAATGGCAGGAGACATTCCTGCTGGCGGCTGATGGCGTAAACACTTAGCAGTGGGATTCTACTAGGTCCATCCAGACAAGAGGCCAGGGATAGGATGTTTTCTAGAGCATCACAAAGTACTGTACAGACAGTAGACCACCAGGGGGGCAGGGCCTCCACTATTAGGACCCTTGCTGGTTGACGTGGAAAAGAAAAGGACCTATAAACGAGTTTTCCAGACTGGGAAGATCCGACTGCTCTTTTCCTGTCATCCATCTGAAAACAACGAAGACAGACAGAGAGAAATACATCTAGTTACTGCTTCTCAGAAAGCTCACTGTGACTAAATAAACTTGTAAGATGGAAATTTAATTAACACAGAAATCAAGCCTATTTGCTGCAACCTTAATTTGATGCAGTAATGAAAGCACTGCTGTAAACGGAAATAAATGGGCCAGGATAAACACAAGCATTACAGAAGTCATAACCAAATCAAAGACATTCTGTCCCTAATTTAAGTGACATTTCAAATGCTAAATTATATGCCTTGGAGGGATAGGTTTAACAGGTGGGTAACAACTGTTAATCACTGACACCGGCAGAGTTTCTAATCTAAGACTAATATATTCATATTCCTTCATAGTCTTTCTTCAACCCTTTTACGTTTTTAGTCAGGTATAAAGGTGGTGTGCAAAAATAATTATTACAAATTTTCTGTTTTAAGTAGAAATATCAATCATGTTTTTCCTGGTATTAAAATGGATCATAGGGTTAGTAATGCATCATGTAGAACAAGATCAGAGATGAGAGGGGAATCCCCAAGGTTCAGAGATTATCACACAATCAAAACCCTGTCAGTATGCCAAAATTATCTGTTACACTCTGTCTGGGAATTATGTCACTGTTACTTGTGGGAAGTCCCTTCATTTAACAACACCGTTATATTATTGCAAGTTCAGTGCAATTAGTAATTTGTATTGCCCACCTCAGTGAGCCAGTGGGATGAAAAAACACCTACAGAGGTTTCATTCATCATAATGTGCACAGGTAAGAAAAATAAAGTCACACATTTTAAATGTAATGTGTGGAACGTATTGAGAGGCATAATTTTATTGTGTGATCAATTTTTAGACTAATAACACCTTTGTAAAACAATAATCAAATGACAATTCATTCTAAAAACACCTGACGAATGTGTAGCAGGATGGTTGCTATAATAAACAACAAAGACCTCTGGTACATGCTGTAACAGAGCAGAGTGGTCAGTGAATATGTGAGACCCATGCACTGCAACATGGAACACTCACCACTGCAATAAGGCAGAAGAACACCTCAATATACAGGTGATGAAGAAGAGAAAAGTTGTGGGTTTATTTTTTATTTTATTCAACTAATTAATATAGCTGAGATTCATGCTGTATAGTTTTGTAAATTGTTGTTGCACCACTTTACAACATAATGACATTGTAAACCAAACGTGGCTCCTCAGTTTTCCTAAACACAGCCTAGTGCTGCCGAAAGCTACCAGTGAACAGGCGAACACCATATAAGCTCAAAAATATAAGCTCAAACATATCCAAATCTCCTGCTGACAGCACATGACGAGTGGTGTGCGATCAGACACTGAGCTCAGGCCGGTCTTTATCATCACACACAGCTCTGTTCCGTCTTCACAGAGAGGGCTGTCTTACAATAAGAGCCAATATAAAGGGCATATTGTGTGGTGCATGGAGGCAATTCACTGTTTGATCTGTGCCCTTTCATCCGTGTCTGTCCAAACCTGTTCTTTTCCCCACACACCACACAGACTGAATTTCCTCTTTCACCTAACATTATTTCTTCTAAATTCAGCCAGGAAATTTTTTAGAGGTGATGAGGCAATTTCTTAGTTCTATGATTGCTACTCTATTATTCTTTTTCCCCTCTGTTGCCATAACACTGATTTACAAAGGCATGGCAGCCTACCATACAATTGAAAATCATTTACACTTCAACTTCTTAAAAACTGTGATCTACACAAACAATACTAAAGTGATATTATTTTCCTTAGGGAACAAGTAACAGAGCAAATGTTACAACTAAATATCTTTTTTTGTTTACAAGACAAGTTCATTGTTAGCTTACCTTATCTCAGTTAGCTGTTAGCGTTACTTCCACTCTTCAGCTGACTTCTCTTTGTGAAAAGTTTACTAGTGTCTGTTAAGTATGAAGATAAACTGTAAATAAATAAATAATAATACATACATGTCCTTTGTATTGTATTAATATGTAAGCAGTAACACCTAGTTAATAAGCAAAGTGACTCACAGTTTTAAAGTTAGCCGCTAACGCTAACAGGAAGCAGTTACTGTAAGTGCTTCAGGGAGTGTTTCTTATTGGTTCTTTTTGGAACAGACCATTGAGCTCCCTGATATGTGTTGTTCAAAGTCTGACAAACCCTAGAATATAAAAAAATAGATGGGCCTGTATTTGGACATTTTAAAGCAGTCCATGGGTACATGCTTTAGTGCAAAGAGAGTGATTTCTTCACATTTACAGCAGCTTTAACCTTTTGCCTTACTTTTAGAAAATATTTTTTCTATGTCCATTCATATGGTATCTGTTGATGTTTAGTTTGGATAATTGTTATTACTGTAACATTTATTTACATAGGCTATTTTTTACAAGAAGCATCCATAAGAAACACCCAAATAAGCATTGCTTACACTGTCTATGAAGACATTACAGCTGATATTTATTTTTTCACTCTCATCGCTTTTTGCTTTATCCCTGTTTATGTTCACATTTCCACAACATATCACACCCGGAGTTGCATGAGATTTATGTGATGGAAGATAGAATGTGCACATGTGCTTTGGGGAGATAAGGTGAGTGTTTGATGGATGCAGAGCTGTTTGTAACCTCTGGCATCTATCGTACCTGGCAGAGGTGCCCATATGACAGCCCTGATCAGAACGTGCCCAATGTGACAGACCAGATGATTGGAGCTTGGATTGGGGAGAGATTCAAAAGTTTTCCGCCTGACTTTGAAGCCTGCCAATTCACTCTGATACGTCCTTACTCAACTGCTGCTGAGAATCAAAAGCGTAGCCTATCAAGGATTATGTTTACTGATTTATTGAAGCTTTTAATACACAGCCATACTTTGAGTAAAAATTCACCCAGTCATAATAAAATACACTCATGTGCTTCTTATATTTAGTGGCGATAAACACACTTCTAGGTCAATGTGAGCTTTGCGACAGCACACTAATCCGCTATGCCTTTTCGATTTACTCTGAGGGATCAGGGGAAAGTTTGCCCAGTAGTTTGAGGACTTGCTTAGCACACTAGTTGCTAGCTTCTTCCACTGCTTTGATATTTTTTCACTCAGTGGTTACAAGTCGCTTATGTCAAAGTTGTTTGAGAAGTTTTAGTCTAATTCCCTAAGATTGAAACAGGAGCATGAAATGAGAAAAACTCTTTCAGTTTAGGTTGAAGAGATGAAAACAGATAGAAAGCAGCAAAGTTTGCCTGGCTTAGTTCTGCATTTGAATTGTAATTGTTGTTTGATTTAGAGTCACTCTTGTAATTAAACAGAACATTGGTTTCTTTGGTTCTAGTACACAGTCTCGCTCCAAACAACACAACAGACAACGCCTGCTAAGAAGCACTAGATGGCGCTGTCAGTGGACTGTATGTGGATAAGGAAAAATGACACAAATCATAATGGATTTGATTTTATGTAGCACTTTTCAAGGGACTCACAGTGCTTTACAAATGAGTCCATTACTCATTCACTCCACAGTCACACTGGTGAGCTATCTCTGTAGCCACAGCTGCCAACCTTCCAGTTATTGGATGCCCTGCTCTACCTTCTGAGCTATGGTGCTCCATATAAGTTGTTGTCAACTAGATATTAGCATAGATAAGAGAGTCACAAGTACAACTGTAAAATTCAATGTTTAAGAAGCCAGCACTCCAAATGAAACAAATGCGATGCATTGTGTTGCTCTACACTCGTTCTGTTACATTACTTGCAAACTCCATATTTGATTGGATCATACAGAAAAATTCAAGATTAAAACTTTATTGTCATTGCACAAGTACAGCAAAACTTTTATCGTGAGTATAAAACAACATTAAAGTAGCATCATAACTGACTATGGTGACTGGTTATCATCACATCTTCCTCCTACAATAAACATATGCTCTTCCCTCTGGCTTTGAGATCAATCATAATGGAAGTAATAATAATTTAAAAAACACAAATGCCCAAAAGCCTAAAAAAAATAAAACATTCTGAAAGTGATGTAAATGCATTTTATTTGTACCAAAAACCTCCTTAAAATATCCTGAAGACTGAATATAAATCTACGTTCCTGGCATGGACCATTATTAAATTTAGTAGAAGGATGTTTGAGGTTTTCACAGGGTTACATTTGTTTAAATAATTCCTAAATCTAACAAATAGCACATGAATAAAGATTGTATATTTTAGAAGTGACAATGTATTTAAAATAGTTTGGCTAATCAGATTTTTGTATTTTTGTGTGTTTAGTTTCATGAATGTACTTACCTGTCTGATTTATGGAAGTGGCTAAATTGGTTAGATTACCTATTTAAATCAGCTCTCCTCAATGGAAAAGGGGTGCTGCTGCAAGCTGAAGCAGCAGGGCAGGTACCATGTACCCATTTTTTATTTATTTTTTTTAGTTTGTCTTCATCTCATCTGTTTCTGTTCCATTTAACTGTTGGGTAATAAAAAGCACTTTGGGTCTGCACTGACTGCACTGAACCTCGAGCCTCTTTGTTCCTCCTGACCCCTCATTCGGCTAACCCTGCAACATACCGTATTTTCCGGACTATATATAATATATAGTATAATTTAAAAGAAATATATATTTTGTCACATATAAGCCGCACCGGACTATAAGCCGCCGATATTCAGGCTGAGAAATAAGATATTTACATAGATTTTGTACCATAAGTGTTTATTCATATACCTGAACTGATTGTTTCCGAACAGTGCCTGTAACACGGCAGTAAAAGTGCTGATCAAACAAAACAGAAAAGTAATTGAAACCACTGTCACTTTTTCTTCCTGCGCACTGTTAAAGCGCAACTGCGCAACTATTAAAGTCGCTTCATTCTCCCGTGCACTGAAACCACAAGTCACTATTCATCTTCCTCCTGAGCATTGAAACTACTGAACACCAAACCACTGTCACTTCATTTGTTTTCCATTATGAGGGGGTGAGGGTGTAAAAATATTACCTTTTATTTTGCTGTTGTGCGTCTTGGGTTGCATGTGCTAAGAATAAAAAATGGCGCTTTCTTGTTTGTGCTGACTACCGCTGCCTGTCTCGTTTTTGCACTTCCTGCTAGAGCGCCCCCCTGAGGGCTGAAGAAAAATTCATAGAAAAGCAGCATCTCTGTATAAGCTGCATGGTTCAAAGTGTGGGAAAAAAGTAGCGGCTTATAGTCCGGAAAATACGGTATACATGACGCTACATATGACATATCATGTGCCTATTTTTTGCTCACTGTTACCTTAATATACTGCATCACACTGGATTTTATATGAGCCGTTTTGTTTCCACCCTGACATTCATTTTAACCCTGTTATGAAAATATGCATACTATATAACTAGCCCATGTGTTTACTCCATAATCATGGTAAGCCATGTACGAACTCAGACTGTAACGAAAGGCATGCACCGACACATGTGCATGTCTTTGTACAGTGTTATGATCCATGTAACAAGCCCATTTGGACATGCACCAAGAAAATGGCCTGTTTACAGTATTTGCACTGCTGCCTTGCATGCTCGTTGACATAACAAACCTAAACTATGGCTTATTCTTCACCATTTGATAGATGATTAAACATGGCCATCTAAGAGGGTCCCTCATCAGAGAATTTCAGAAATCAGAAATTTCTATTCAGAAAGGCATTCTCGCTGATATTATCTACTTTTATTCCTTTTTAGGGGCAGAGCATCACTTAAATTTAAATGGAGTAATATGACATTTAGTTACAATTTTACATAAAGTCTAATCTCTGTCATACCTTTTGAAAAATCAATGCAAAGTTTTACAGCTGGCACAATGTAAAAGGAAAAACTATGAGACATGCATCAAACGTGCTTACTCTTTGAATACAGAAAAAAGTATTCAATTCCATAACTCCTTAAGATAAGTTAAAGGTGATCTCAGTGTTGTCACACTCTTTGGGATACCAGCTTAGTTTTTCTTTACAAGAATGAGCAATTAATGAGAATGTCAAGACTGATCATTGAAAACAGCCCTAGTTTCTATAAATGTGTCAAGAGTCAAGGAAGAAGTGACTGGCTTTTGGTTATTCTGACATGCAAAGGCACTGTACTTGGAATGCAGTGTGAGTATGGTTATGGATATTACACCTCATACTGCAATAATAATAAATTTGTGATATCCTGTGCAGCATTCATTGAGAGCAAGTGATCATATCTAGACTCAGATACATACCTGTTCTTTCATGGCTGTTGGCTGTCTCAGTCCTGACTCAGTGGTACAGACAGGCTCACAGCTCTCCGCTCTTATCTGCATGTGTCCTATTTCTGAGCCAATCCAATCCTATTGTTCCTGGGAATTTGTGGCTCTGTTGGTTCATTGTGTAATGGTGAGTATTGTGGGAACAGCGGGATGTGTGTGTGTTTGTTTGGCGCTTAGCAGAGGCAGGCATTTGAGTGTTTTTACTAATCTCAGTGGGAAACACAGATTCCAGCAGCATGAGGGAACCCAACCTGCAGTTTTAGTTTGAGGGCACACTCAGATGAAATGTGAGGCTTCCACCTGTTGCTTGGATCTACAGTAGCATTAATGACCTCTGATCCCTGAAAGGACATTATGTTTAAGTGACATCCAAAAATGATTACTGAACCAGGACTAGGTCTCTTGCCTGAGAGGTTAAAGGTACAGAAGCCTTGAGCAGACATCTAATCATTTTACTCCCTCTTTCTCTCTCTGATGGCAAAATAATATAGATGATGTAAAGAAGAAGTAAATATATTAAAGGATAGGATAGAATAGGACAAGATTTCTTTCAAATGTAAAATGGCCAGCCATTTTAATTTTTGTATTCTATACAAAGCTTTTTCCATTTCAGATAAAGGATTACCATTATAAAGTGAAAATGGCTGTGAAGGGAAAGGGCTCCAGACCCATTCCATGGAGAAGTGGAAATGAATGGGTTGGACTGAAATGGTCATATCCTTTTGATAGTTTGAAGCTTTTTTTTTTTTTTCACACATTAATCGTGTGAAGCAAGCTCATTGTTCTGATCCTCGAGAAAGCAAATAGAAAGGAGCCCTATTGTAAATCAGAGGCTATTACCGTCAGTCCAGTAGCTCTTCTTTTTTTTTTTTTTTCATTTTATAACAGTGAAAAACAAAAAAAAAAAATATACACACAAAACACAACTGTCAGGTGAGACAAAGAAACAGGACACATCAGCTCAAACAGATCAAACAGAAATAGATACAGTAGTACAGTAGTACAGTAATTGCATTAAACAAACAGTTCAATGCTGAAATGCATCAGGTTGAATCTTCTTTTTAGTGTAGTCCATAAAAGTCCCCCAGATCTTCACAAACTTGTTATGATTGTCCGACAGTTTATAATGTATCTCTTCAAGGTATAAGCAAGACACCATATCATTCAGCCATTTATGAAAACAGGGAGGTGCTACCGATTTCCATTCTCTTAGAACAACTCTCTTTGCAATAGTCATGCCAAACATAATTGCTTGTTGAACTGAATGAGAGCAGGACAGTATCTGATCGGAACAACCAAGGATCACAGTCAAGGCATCAGGAACTAGCACTTTCTTATATATAGTACTGTACAATCAAAAAATCTCAGACCAAAAATTTTTAAGCATAGGACAAAAAAAGAATAAACGACCCAACGTACCAACACACACTTTACATCTGTCACATTTTGGTGAAACAGAGGGGAAAAGTCTATTTAGCTCGGTTTTAGTGTAGGTCCAGTAGCTCTTCTTACCAGCTGGGCTGTCTGCGCATCATCAGATTTTAAGCTCCTACATTTGGAGAACTGACAGGATGACTAAGCTGAATAATGGGGTCAGACGGTACAAAACGGGTCAGACATCAACATGGGCATGAAAGTCTTTTCCCTAAAGTGCACAGATGCTCAGTGAGGAGACCTTTTGCTGACCTAAACTACTTTATCTCATCCTAGTCTAGTATGTGTGACACCATGAATCTTCTGTGAGAACATGTTTTTACATCAGCTGTGCTTAGGTCTAAACAGATTGTCTTGTGAACAACAATGGCAGCTGATGATCTTGTGACTGTAGCCTCATCAATAAGTTAGTGTTCTAGTGCAGCCGTGAGCAGAGATGTTCTCAGGAGGAAAGTGTGTGAACAGGCATGACTCCTCCTGGAGAGGTCTTCAGGGCTAATGGCAGGTGATGACGTTAATCCTGGTCAGGTCGGCTCCTCAAAACTTGTTGCAATCATGACTGCAAGACTGAATGTCACACAATGACAGCACTTGTTTCGGGGCACCTCGTGGTTCACCTGATAGAGCACATACTTGAGTGGCCCGGGTCTGTCTAAACTGTCTCTATCAAATAATAAAAAAACAAAACAAAAAAAACAAATAAATATAAAAAAGACAGAATTAATGTGTTTCCACTCATCCAGGAAACTCTTATCTGTGTCAAACTCAGTAAATAACCCAAATGTTTGTTATTGGTTGCTTTGAATGTACATTTTTTTCAACTAAGAAAAGCATTAATGAAAACAAGCCGACCAGCATTATATCAATGCATAAATTCATAAATTAAATTGAGTTGTCATCTCTAGATGTATGTGGGATTATTACAATAAAAGCTGGACTTTTTTATTATTTTTGAGGCTAATTTTTACACTTGTGATAGTGTCATCCAAAATATAAATTAATGTCATGAGATGTATCTGTGTGAAAAAAGGCCCCCACTGCTGTGCATATGTTTACTTCTGTCATGTATCTCTCACACTGAACAGACACTGGTCGTCTTTGTCTCTTGAGTGTATGGTCCAGGCCTGTGTGAGGAAGCTCTTCCTGCTTATCTCTGCTCACAGTATGGACAGTATAGGTTCGTACAGTAACAGTTATAGTATCACATGGTCTCATCCATCTGCCCAGGGGTCACATGACTCTCCACAATGGACTTCATTGTTGGCTGTGTTACTGTCTATCACTTAAGAGATGGAGAACAGTACAAAGAACAGAGGGACAGCTGTGAGTTTGAGTGAAAGTGCCTGCTGCAGAAAATCCCTTTACATTTCAGTGATTGATTAGTTTGTCACCAGTAAAGGCATGATTAAGAGAGTTGTTTATGTGTTTGGACATTTAGACGGAATTGTTCACACAAACTAATGACATAAATCCACGGCTTGACATTCACTAATGCAAAGACCTGCTCATTCAGCTTATCCAGGTAGTCTGCTGACCTTGTGAAGGAACTACAGACCACAACACTAATCAACAGTATAAAATGGGTACAATAGGCATGATGGGTAATCACATCACGTCCTCTCCTTTTCTGACAACCACAGCCTTCCCCAACGCACCAATTTGCTGTGTATCAAAATTAAGCCCAGTGCTTTAATTTTTCTTGCCCCTTTTGCCACTGCAGGAACATTTCTCATTAACCCAGGATTTTTCAAAACCTTGGCTTGTTTCCACTGAATTTACCTGGGGAAAAACTTTCCTTGAACCCCAAACTTTCCCTGAAATAAGTAGCTAGTAGTGGGGTGGGACTTTTTAGATTCCCTGGAATTCTATAAGGGGGGCTATAAGTCAGGGCTTTGTCTTTGTCATCGTTGATTATTTTCATGGACAGGATTTGTAGGATCTCAATCCTGCTTCGATGTTGTCCTGTTGGCTTCATCGAACCAGGACCTTCAGCATGCACTGACTGTTGGATTGACTGGGATGAGAATCAGCAGCTCCAAGTCTGAGACCAAAGTACTCGGTCAGAAAAAGGTGGCTTGTCGGTTCAGGTTAGACAAGCATTCCCGCTCAGGAGGATTTCAAGTACCTTGTGTGAGGGAAGGAAATTTTATCACCAAAACTGGATTCAGAAAAGATTGCTAACCAGTTTACTGTGAGTCGCCTACAGAGTCATGGAGGAATTATCAATCATCCATTAACAAGCTAAAACAATATGGTTGAGGGCGTGTGCTCATTATTTTTCTTTTTTAATGAATTGTTGGCTGAACTGTGCAGTGTTGCTAAATGTTAGGTTTTAATAAGCCAACCCACCTACCTTCATTGTTTCCAAAACATGTGCCTTTTAATTCTTTTTTGGCTCTGTTTGTATAGCATGAGGATTTTTGCACATTTATAAACCCTTTCAGTTGGCCACATTTTAATATTTATTCCATGGCATCATTAAATTTTATAGAATTTTTTAAAACAGCTGAGGTTTGACTTGAACTTTCATGGCGACTAAATTCTGAACCTCAGACACAACAGCTGCAGATAACAAGTGCCTTTCGACTTGTGGATGTTGAAAAATATTCACTGTATGCTGTGAGAACCATATGAGGCAATCCTGTCGTGGGAAGATTAGGTGAAGCCAGAGAAAGTCCATTCAAGAATTTCAAGGTGTTGCTTCACTAACTGCCTGCAGCTCATTTCACTGAACCTTCAAATTACCTCCGCACCAGCTATTTGTCACTGTCTCATTGTGAGGTCCATACTGTGGTGCCAATCTTCCTCTCAACTGCCTCAGGTCCATGGTTATAAGAGCTATATTCATCCAAACAGAATTAATAACTGGTTTATTGAACATGAGGCTGCACAGATTTGTGCAAACAAAGGAAATACCACTCAGACATCTTTCATCCACTTCAAAGTGTCAAGCTCAATCTGAAAGTAAGTGAGAAAAAGCAGATGATATATGACAAATGTATCCAATGGATGAGAATGAAGGAGGATGTCATTATCACTGTCAGTGACATCTCATGTGACATCATGTCAATCTGTCTAATCAGGGATCTCTGACTGGTCACAGAGTAGCTACTGAGGGGTGAGGGTTGGCAGCAACAGAAGTGATGCTGCTGCCAGTTTTGAAGCAATTTGGCTGGATATGTTCAGCACCATGACAAAGTGGGGGGTGGGGGGTAAAGGGGCTGAAGTGCTGTATGTTTGCAAGTTTTCTCCCTGACAAAACCCACAATGTCGACAAAACGTTCTGCACCGACAAAGGCACCTGTGGTCGCACCCAAAAGGCAGAAGAAGATGCTAAGGTTTGAACTTTGAGAGTGTTTAAACAAGAGAGAAATGTGAGCAAATGTTAATGCCTGTCTGAGAAAAGTGTATAAAGTGTGTGGTGAGGGGTTTTACAGCCTTAAAACATATATAATAAAAGTAAAAAATAAAGCTGACTACTTCGCGGATTTCGCCTATTGCGGGTTATTTTTAGAACGTAACCCCCGCGATAAATGAGCACTATAACACAAAAAAACCCCACAAAAAAGTCCCACAGCTGTAGTGTCCCTCCTGTCAGATCTTTTATAGAACTAACTGCATTCACATATACCCAAAATAAACGTGGATCTAGACCATGCGCACAGCCTTTTGACAGGAACTGAGGAAGATCAGGAATTCACCTTATTCTCTGTATGCAAGAGATAAATGAACGTACATTTCTGAGCTGCTGTGTTTTTGTTTTTTTTTAAGGAAAGATTTTCCACCCAGTGCTCTTTTCTTAAGGAAGCGCTGGCACAATTGGATTTGCCAGAGAAAACTGGACCTGCTCTCTTCAACCGCTGTGATGGCTTCAATAAACAGACTAAGAGTTTTTCTCGTCTGTGACGTTTTAGATTGTGAGAGGCGAGACAATGCATCATCAGGCTTCTCATGTGCTTAAGTGTTTTTAAGACCTATAACCAATGTCCTTGTTAAGAGAGAGTTTTCCAAGTAATGCTGCGAAAGAATGATTAAAAAAAAAAAAAAAATCTCATGGGACCATCACTTTCTAGCCTTATAGATGCACGCTCTGGCATCAGGTGGCATACATGGATCTCTGGAACATTTAAACCTTCCTGGACGTTGCTGGAGAGATTTGACTATCAGTGTATTTGCCACCTAAAGTTGCTCCCTTCTGAATGTATTTAGTTTGTGTTATTTATGTTCAGTATGTTTTCACATGACAGATTTTTGATAGCAATAGCAAATATGCATATCTGATCGGTCTAAGGCAACTACAGACACTAAAATCTGGACACCTTAAATCATTCATTAATAAATATCATCATTTAGCCATACTTTTATTTTAATCATAAATTGTTTATATGTTTTATAATTAATGATGGTTTTCAGCCAAAACATTTACATATGACTGTGTAACAGAAGCAGAACCAGGTTTAAAAATTGAAAGTTCAAAAGTTCACGTGTTGAGTGTAAAAACTACGGTGAGTGGGCAGAGTGGGAGGAGGGAGGGATGGTGCATTCATCTCACACTACACACAGTCACCTGCTGCTGCTTTCAGTGTTTCAGAAAAGATACAAGTCAGACAGGTTTAGGTGTATATTTATCTCCTTACCATGGTCTCATTGTTATCAATCAGCAGCTTGTATATGTATTATAGACTTTTTTTTCTTTTGCAATGACTTACAGCTTCATTTCAAACAGTAAAGCTGGTGTAGAATTATTGTATTGAATCAATTGGTAATTTTTTTTCGCATTTACCCCTCAGTGAGTGAATGAATGTGGAGGGTCCATTTCACACTGTTCTTTTGATCTTTTTCTGAACTAAATTCCTCTTTGTGGCCCTTGTCTTTTGCTCCTTGGCTTTCCTTAAGTGTTCTGAATTCTGATTCAAGGTGCTCTGGCAATTCCTCTAGTTTTTCGCTTTAATCCTTAAAGCTGTTGTGATGGAAATGGGGCACTGGTCATAGAAAGGGGGCTTGATTTTACGTACTTAATGACTGTGTGTCCGCTCATGACAAGAGGCTCGAGGTAAAAGGACTAGGAGAAGGTATAGAATGGAATCTAGTGGTTGGCAAGTGCACTGAATGGATTTGCTGACAGGACGAGTGGTTTTCCTAATTGCTTCAGGCTAAAACTGCTTAATCCATAGTGAAAAACTAGGCTAGGCTCTTAGCCTTCCCAGAATAGACAGTGCAGTGTGTCTCTTCACTTCTCCTCGTGTGAATGGACACTTTAAATAACACTGCTCAGAAAAATGTGAACCGTAACGAGCAGTGCTAGTGTTTTCTACTCTACAAATTCTTCATATTTGTGCTTGTTTTTGCACATTTGTGCTTGTTGTATGTATGTTTAAGGTGCAGTAACTGAAAACTCATAAAACACAGCAAGTCCACAATAAACAAACCAAGAGGTTTTCTCATGTCTGATTGAAACAAAGACTATGAAGTTAGAAACAATACAAGTACACAAACCTATGAATGACTGGGACTAAAGAAACACCACAAGTGGAACATCTACCAGTCCTGAGACTACAGGTGGAACATCTACCAGTTCAGAGACTACAGGTGGAACTTCTACCAGTCCTGAGACTACAGGTGGAACTTCTACCAGTCCAGAGACTACAGGTGGAACTTCTACCAGTTCAGAGACTACAGGTGGAACTTCTACCAGTCCTGAGACTACAGGTGGAACTTCTACCAGTCCAGAGACTACAGGTGGAACTTCTACCAGTCCAGAGGCTACAGGTGGAACTTCTACCAGTCCTGAGACTACAGGTGGAACTTCTACCAGTCCAGAGGCTACAGGTGGAACTTCTACCAGTCCAGAGGCTACAGGTGGAACTTCTACCAGTCCAGAGACTACAGGTGGAACTTCTACCAGTCCAGAGACTACAGGTAGAACTTCTACCAATCCTGAGACTACAGGTGGAACTTTTACCAGTCCTGAGACTACAGGTGGAACTTCTACCAGTCCTGAGACTACAGGTGGAACTTCTACCAGTCCTGAGACTACAGGTGGAACTTCTACCAGTCCTGAGACTACAGGTGGAACTTCTATCAGTCGAGAGACTACAGGTGGAACTTCTACCAGTCCTGAGACTACAGGTGGAACTTCTACCAGTCCAGAGACTACAGGTGGAACTTCTACCAGTCCTGAGACTACAGGTGGAACTTCTATCAGTCCAGAGACTACAGGTGGAACATCTACCAGTCCTGAGACTACAGGCAGAACTTCTACCAGTCCAGAGGCTACAGGTGGAACATCTACCAGTCCAGAGACTACAGGTGGAACATCTACCAGTCCTGAGACTACAGGTGGAACATCTACCAGTCCAGAGACTACAGGTGGAACATCTACCAGTCCTGAGACTACAGGTGGAACTTCTACCAGTCCAGAGGCTACAGGTGGAACTTCTACCAGTCCTGAGACTACAGTTCAAACATCTACCAGTTCAGAGGCTACAGGTGGAACTTCTACCAGCCCTGAAACTACAGGTAAAACAATGTGACTAATATCTGCAGATAAACTAATGCTAATAATTATTATGAATTGTTTTCTAATAGCATATTCATAATGTACAACCTTAATGCCTTGACTCCTTACTGGAAGTTGGTCTCCGTGCACCATCTTTAGTGCTGTCTCAAAGTTCTTAACGCTGCTCTGAGGAGTGAGGAGGGTAGACAGTATGAGAGGAGGCATAACTTTCACATGCACATCCTTTTTGACAGCTTTCTTACCCCATAACGTCCCAAGAGTCTTGTCGCGTGCAGGTGAACCGGGGGCCGTGGCTTCGAGTGGGGTTTCAAACATGACCAACATTGGCTTTTAATAAAAACGTATAAATTTAGGGATAAAGGCTTTATGGTTTTTAAAACGTTTAAAAAAAATGTGAATTTGAGAAGACTGATTGATTTCAGACCAGTATACTAATCCATGGTACAAAATGTTGGAATATAAAAGCAAAACATACTGCTCTGGCCATCTACACAATAATCTAAAAATTGATTCTATTGTGCACGATAATGAAAATCACAGAGTGCATTGTTGAGCCTGATTAAGAGTGAATTATGCATATATACCGTACATTATGCTTCTGTCTCTTTTAATCAGACTCTGAGAGGTTCAATAGGTCTGTCACCATGGAAACCCAATATGAATAGTGGGTTTGATTTCATTGTAGATTTTACAGTAATGGAGAACTAATGGACTTCTTTGTTTCAATTAAAAGATAACCTGAATCTATTTATGTAATTCCATACAATATTCTATTAGAAATTATTCTTTTAGACAGTTTCCTTTGTGTGTGATATATAATCACAAATGTGAATTATATAAATGAATGTTTTTAATCATTGAAACTTATGTATTGAGCCTGAATGAATGTTTTGTTGGACATTTAGTGCACAAGGCTGGCCTCACTTAATCACTTGAACATCATGTGATATTTGTCTGTAGGTGTTTCCTTATGTAATCATTCATATTATCCCATGGTCTTGTGTTGTTTTTCAAGTCTGTTGCCTCAGGATTGAGGATTTCAACATTTCACATGACGCTTCATTGACCCAGTTAAAACCTGTCTAATAATTATGGTTTGGCCTGTTGGTAACTGCGCTTTTATTATTTATTATTCTAACACAGAGAATAATTTGACAGTTGTGAGTTGTATTGTATAACACTGTGGTTCACTTCAGCATATGATTAAATATGATACTCTCTTCATCATATTTAATCAAGAATGTAATTTACTCTGGTGTAAACCTTCCCAAATCTTCTGTGCATATGTTCACCTTTATTTTCAGGTGAAGAGACTGCAGAAGTATAAGGACAGCAATGCCTTTTTGAGCACAACTATAGGTGTTTCTCTGTATTAACGCCCCATCCTAGGGCTGTGGTTCCCAGAGTTCTTCTTAATTCCATCTGAATGCAGCTTGGAATAGGCACCAGTTCTGCTTTTTGATCAAACATGCTTTTCTCAAATAAAATTTTCCCAGAAGGATTCACAGATTTCCCAGATAGTGTTTTGGTCAAACACAGTGTCCTCTAATGGAGGGGCAGCCCCTTTCCACTCAGTACTGTACTGTAAGAGCATCCTAGGAGCTAACTCAAAAAACAAAAGAACAGACAAAAATTTACTTACAAACCGCCTTTTTCTCTCCTCCTCCACACAGTTAACCTTATCATATCTCCTCCCCTGTCTGGAAGGCACCATGAGCCCAACAACACAGATTAACTGATAAACAAACCAAAACTCAAAACCACAGCATATTCAAAGCAATACATGTACAAATTAACAATACATGAATTCAACTTTAACATAAATCAAAACATTTGTTCACCCCCCTACTAACAACCCCCAATACAGAAGCCCAGGCAGGCCAGGTGTCCTCTGCTGGCCCACTGCACCTAAAAAAAACCCAAAACACACCTACAACAGAATCCCACATTAAACCAAAGAAAACAAACTATAGAGCACAAACTAAAGTACAAACCACAGAGCATACAAAGGACAGGGCTCCAGTGAAAGGGTTGATTTATTGACATAAATAGGATATCAGGTCAAAGGTTGTACGAGTATTGTATGTATCATCAGTCCATGTGTTTTTTTAAATAGATTTATGAGAGTAAACAGAAAAAGGTGAGCTGGAGTATCTCTTTCCTTGTGGCAGAAATCAAAGACGCACACAACATCATATGATACCACAAGAACTGAGAGCACCGGGGTTTTATTACCATTTAAAATAATGATTGGAAACAAAGTTGTGTTGTAGTTTCAATGTGACTTTCAACTTAGATTAAAAGAGCATCCAGTGGTATTCATATTTTAACCACAACAAAAGAGGAATGACTAATGCTTTGTTAATAAACCATAGCCTTGGTCTGTTTGCAATTTTGACATGAAGAAGCTCCCTAACAAGGCTCACACTCCCAGTTTTCCTTTTCATGCACCATTTTACAATTTCATACACAGATGGTGGGATCCAAACAACCGAGGCCCTTTTAAACTGTTACCACTGACTTTAACAGGAATATGTGCCTCACCAGAGAAATATAACCCCCATTTCACCTGTCCTCCAGTTTTCAGGTTGGCATTCAGAGTTGGGCAGAGCGTGGTGCTAATAACGCCAAGGTCGTCGGTTCAATCCCCGTGCGGGCCATCAGAATGTCAAATAGAAAGAGTAAAGTTGAATGCCTGAGAGATATTGTTCAAAAAAAAGTTGGGGACTTTGGCAAATTGCTTTTGTAATGGCTTGTTTTGTATTGCCTATTCCTGCAGGGACAGATTATGAGTGGCATTAATTTTTTTCATAATCCTGCGTGTTGAGTCTGAAGGATGTTGCCGTTGTACACCATTAAAAGTTCAGCCTTGTCAGCCACGAGTGACATGGGATTAAAGAGATTTTTAGTTTTATTCTCTACTCTTTAAACATAATTAATAAATAATAAACAGCTGTTTTAGGGTTTACTGTACCAGACCCAGATCAATATTAAATGGCAACTGGGTTATTTTTTTTTAGGTTTTAATAAAGCTGCAGTTCACCTAAAAAAGTGTCTTCAACAAGTGTTTTCTGAAACTTTCATTCCAAATTTTTTGTGTCTCTGGCTCATTATGACCTCATGTTTACCAGTACGTGGCACGTAGACGCACTTGACCATTATCTCGTCCTCTCTCCACACGCCACCAACATCCTACTCCATAATTAGCAATCAGTCTCGCCCCACTGGCTCCATTCTCTGACCTGCTGCACACACACTCACACTCTGCTTGTGCTTAATGGACAGCCAGTGTAAATGATGTTCCCTTATCTTTCTCTGTGCTCAGAGAGTGTCCTTATCTTGGACCACTCAGAAATGGGACGGTAGAATCCTGACTTGACTAGACTGGATTTGCAGCAAAATGACGTTAAAGTGAGAGGTAAACAATAGCTTGTATCATAAAAATAAAGACAAATAATATTAGAGGTTACACAAAGTACAAATGTATTGAAATGAGTTGGGTATGCAGGCACATGCACACAGAGGAGAAATAACAGATAACAGAAAATGGAAGAGGCACTTTGGGTAATGAGCTTTCCAAACATGTTCACTTCCATTATAATCATGTGGCTGCACCAGAAAAGCTTTTAAAGTCTAAACACAGTCTGTTGACTGGATAACAGAAAACCTTCACTTGGGTGAAAATTAGAATCAGAGGGAAAACATTTTATTATCAAATGAAGGTCTTGTTCTTCCAAAAACAAAGCTAGTGTTTGTAAGTGATAGTTGTGTGTGTGGATTGTATTAAACTTAATTTCTGGCACCACGGCAAGATGTGTTTGGAAGCTGCCACTGTGTATTTGATTGCATTACATTCATTTTACTATAAAACAAAAAAGATACAACATGACATCACTGGTGACATTGCCAGAAGCATGACCTACAGGTGAATGTCTAATATAATATTAAATATGCAACAAATGTCAATTTAAAGATACACTGTGCAAAATGTTGTGGTAACAGAATACAGAGAGGACAGACTGAGTCCAGAGAGGACAGACTGAGTCCAGAGAGGACAGACTGAGTTCAGAGAGGACAGAGTGAGCCCAGAGAGGACAGAGTCCAGAGAGAACAGTCTGAGTCCAGAGAGTACAGTCTGAGTCCAGAGAGGACAGAGTGAGCGCAGAGAGGACAGACTGAGTCCAGAGAGTACAGACTGAGTTCAGAGAGGACAGAGTGAGCCCAGAGAGGACAGAGTGAGTCCAGAGAGGACAGAGTGAGTCCAGAGAGGACAGTCTGAGTCCAGAGAGGACAGAGTGAGCGCAGAGAGGACAGACTGAGTCCAGAGAGGACAGAGTGAGTCCAGAGAGGACAGAGTGAGTCCAGAGAGGACAGAGTGAGTCCAGAGAGGACAGTCTGAGTCCAGAGAGGACAGAGTGAGCGCAGAGAGGACAGACTGAGTCCAGAGAGGACAGAGTGAGTCCAGAGAGGACAGACTGAGTCCAGAGAAGGCAGACTGAGTCCAGAGAGGACAGAGTGAGCCCAGAGAGGACAGACTGAGTCCAGAGAGGACAGAGTGAGCCCAGAGAGGACAGACTGAGTCCAGAGAGGACAGAGTGAGTCCAGAGAGGACAGACTAAATCCAGAGAATACAGACTGAACACTGCTGCTGGAGAAGTACACAGTAATGTTTCTTTTGAGAGCATATTCTTCTATGAATATTTTGGGATTTGAATTACAATCAGCACTTTCATCCCAAAGAAGTTGCCAAAAAGTTTAAAAACTGCAGCACCATCTTTAAACGAAGAAAGAAAAGATATTTCTAACAGATAATGTTTAATTCTATTGGAATTTGTCATTCTAATGAACCCTCCCAATGCTGGTCTATAAATAAATTAGTGCTTATGCAAATGAGCAAAGGTCACAAAGAAACAAACAATCACAGCTCTCCACCAGACTGTTCTAATCAGATTTGCTCTCAGACTAAACCCTGCTTCTGCTGGTTCTCTTAAAAACCAAGAAAAACCAAACAAACTGCATTCACCTGATGAGAGCAGGACGGGCAGGCCCTCTGCCTTTGTCCTATTGGCCCAAGCTCTGCCCATTGCTGCCGGCAACCCGTGACATCACCATGGGAGTGGGCGGGGCTGGGCTGCCTCCTGTCACCGTGGCAACAGGTCCAGTCCTCGTTACGGCAGGGTCCATTCTTTCACCTCTTTTGTTCCTCCTTCGTTCTCTTTCATGTTTCCGGCTCTGCACCAGCTCCACACTGAGCCCAGTTCATTCTGAGTGGATTGGTTGATGCCACTTAAAAGGAGTGGAGGAATCACACCACTAATCCCATTGTGAGGAACAAGGGCGGAGGCGGGCAGTACAGAGTGAGGGAGTGATGGCATCTGTGAAAGGAGAGAAGAACTAACCAGTACAGAGGAAAAGAAAAGGACACACTCCTACTGGAGTGGAAGAGTATGGGCCGGGTCAGTGTTCTTTGTCGACAGGGGTTCAAATAAATGTAGCATACTTCTTTGGACTGTGCTTCCAACAGAGAGGTACACTTACTACAAGGTGGAGCGAAACACTGCAGTCTGTTGATTGGACGACAGAAGATCCTCACACAGGAGGGAAACAATATTCAATTCAAAGCAGTAATATTAAAAAAAAGTACAGAAACAATATTTTTCTTGTACTGTCTTCCAATATAATGTGACCATCTAAGTTTGAATAGAGTTTATGGCTCAGTCCAAACATTTCAAGTCTTTTCCTAAATAGTTAGATATTTACACAATACTGGTTGATGCAGAGTAACTTCAAACTTATTACAAACTCATCACATGGAGATCACCCTCAGGTGGTGGTGCAGTGGATTATGGGATATCAGTAAGCGTCTTTCTTTCATGTAAAGAGCATCCAGAATTTCCTCTGCTAAAGGAGCCCCTTTCATTTCTACTTTCCTAAGTGAGCAGAGAATTTGGATACATGTTACCATGGCGACCATGAAGTGCGTCCAGGTCACTGCTGAGGAGTCAGGAACACTTGATGATGGAGCCTAAATCTCATAGAAACATGATGTCACTTAGGCCCCACACAGCCTAGTGGAAATAAAGGGTTACCAAACCCTGTTATATCCACCTGTATCTCACCGCTCAGCTTGAGTCTGTAAGACTTACATTTCACGTCTAATCTGGTCTGCATTTTACAACCTAAAAACATTGGCAGAATCAAAAGGAAAACATCAACGCATGACCAAAGAAGGCCTTCAAAGCTTTCAGTATTTTAGATCAGGTCTTCTCACCTAGCTTTAGAATGCTCAGGCTTGAACAAAACATTCAAGTCTGATCATGAAATAGTCCTATGTTTTTGTTCCTCATTAACTTCATGTGCAAAAAACAGCAGATTTAAAATGTTGACATTTTTTTATTCGAATAAATATTTATTTCTTGTTTATAATTCCAAATTTGTGTCATTTTTATACCATTAAAGCTCTTTTACTTGTCCAGAGTGTGTGTCATGCAATAGATATCAAACTGCCTCTCCTGGCTGTCCCCTGTTAAATGAGCCGTGTAACACCAGCTTTTATAGTAAAGCCTCTGTAGACTCCTGTTGTAAGTGTCAGATCACTATGATCTTCACATGAAAGACTCAGAAAAAAACAAGGTGGAGAGAAACACAAAGCACAAGAGAAATGAACATGAAACAAACAAAGGAGAATACACTTTGACATTAACACTGCAGTGCGTTTTACACCAGCTCTAGAAATACATTAGTGGCTCACAGCCTCAACAGAGATATTATCTTTTCTGCCATGTGACCTTTGATCCTTTTTTTTGCACTATTGTTATTAGACACACGCATTTACTGGATTTAAATGTTTGACATCTTAACCTAAAAGAACAATCTTTCAATACGACAAGCAGACAAAACTAGAGAAGAACATGGGAGAAAACCATAATCACAGGTATAACAAAAATGACTGTAACCAGCCTATAATCATCAGCCTTGTATTGGTGTGTGTTTAAATACACCCCCTTCCACTCCATAAACTAATCTTGATGCACATATACAGTATAAGGATGTTCTACAGTATCATCAAAACAAAGAATGTGAATTAATTTCAGATAACACACATCATTTGGAGGCTTTGAATGTTGATCTTAGGTCTAAACTAGTTCTAAATAAACTAAAAACCTTTCCTACACCAAGTTACTAAAAGTTAAAAAAAATGTCCATTCTTCTGCTCATAGCTTAACGATCCAGGACAGAAATGCAGGTCTCAAAACAACACTGAGGCATGAGAGCGAAGGCTGTCATTATCTACATTCAAATCTGTCTTTTCGGACATATTTATATCCTCTAATGGCAGGACACACCCCTGAACTCCATTAACACGCATGTTCAACAGGGTGTGCCCTTTTAAAGGCAGAGGCAGGGTCAAGATCTGGCTTTGTTCAGGCCCCAGTTGTCTGTTGTGAAAAGGAGCATTGTTCTGTGTGTTCTCAGTACAACCACTTCCTGTCACACCGGGTCTCAACCTACTTCTGACAAGCTGCGTCTAAAAGTAACACATTACTTCTTTGTCAAACAGTCAGTTCATCTTTATCATCGCTGAAAAGGGAGGTTGGTTTGCAGACCTGATGAATCAAAATAAACCTGATTCAGAGCAATCTTAAGAACAGATTCAATTAAAATCTGCCTATTACTTTTATGTAGCAAACAATCAAGAGTTGTTTCAGATGTTAAGACCAAAAACTTCTCTCCTTTATTTTTATTTTTTTAAGCACATGACACCACTCAAGATGACGCTGCTTGTTGTGAACTAGATGTTCTTCAATCAGCTGACCACGCTTTGAATTCACATTTGTTAAGAAGAACCAGTGATTAGAACAGTTTTTTTTAAATAAATCTTTAGCTTGAGCCTTTTACATGTGGACAAAAGCTGAAGCACTCCTGCCTAAATCTGCTGAGACTGTAAAACTGTCTGAAGGAGCTGCAGCAGACTCACAAAGGTCTTGTCGTCGTGTTTGTCATTAATAAAGCCTTTCTTTTGGCCTGTCCTGTTGATTTACATTCTCACACCAGGCAGACAACAGCACTCTCTTTCTCCTTTCCCCTCCTCTTTTTCCTGTTCCATCGTTCTCACTCACCAGGCCGCAGCACACTCTCCCTTTCATTCCTGACACTCCCTCTTTCTTCTATTCTCTCCCACGTCTCAGCCCCCAGTGGGAGGTGGACAGATTAATAGAAGCTGCGGTGATATGATTGTTAGCGCTGCCCTGTTCGAACACACGGAAATATGATGAAACACAGAGAGCAGGTGGGTTACAAAGAGTCAAATGCTCTGGAGATGGTTTTTCCCACACTGTAGGGAGTGGGTCTCATGACCGACAGGCTGTGAGTGCATCGCGTGAGTGATCGAGGGTGTATCGATGCACTAGGGGCCAAAGCCTGGGGAATTACACTGATGTTTTAAGGTCATAGCACAAGGAGGATTTAACACGGTTCAGGCAAATGTATTAGCTTCTTTCAAAAGCAATATGGACCGTTGGATATTGCCCTGGAGTGACCTTATTGGATAATCCATTTAAGTGTTCCACCAGCACCAATATGTTTATGTCCATAGAGCAGAGCAGGGCTCTGATTGAAAATAAGGGCCATGTAGCATGTGGCTAACACATACAGACATACACTGACAGACTCTAACTCAGTCACTAGGGGCAGTTTAGATTTACCTACCCATGTCTTTGGATGGTGGGAGGAAGCCCTCGGTGCAGATTCCACAGAAGGTCCATGAACCTTGACCTTCTTGCTGAGGCTGGAGCAGTAACCATTTTGTCAGTTATTTATTCGTTTATTTTTTTTTAGCATTTTGTCCTCTGACCAAAAATGTATTAAACCATATTTGAAGAGAACTTTTAAAACATAGCTGGTTCCTATTTAGAAATAAGTCAATCCTCTGACCTGAGCTGCTCCAGTGGAAACAGAACTTAACATAATCTGAATAAAGAATAAGTTGAAGAGCAAAAGTTGAATTTTTTTTATTTTGTGCAGACATTTATAACCATTTTTTTTATTAAAAATTAACAAAGAGTGAGTTTAAAAAACCTAAGCCCTCAGTAAATGCCATCAGAGGTGCCTCACATGACCTTGTCTCTGCAGAGTATCATTTACATCTAAATTAGTCTCAGTTACACATATTGATTGGTCTGATTGTGGATTAAATCAACACTATTGATCAAGTCTGGACCGATGATGGATTGCTTTGAGACTGTGGGAATGATTCGTGCAATACTCAGCTGAAACAGTGGATTACAATAGACTCTGTATCAGTTTTGGAACAGCTTCAGAATTTCTTTGAAAGACATTTCTATCCCAGTCTTAGGCCTACTACTTAAGCTGATTATCTCGAAAGTGTTTTTGGGGTGAAGCAAGAGAAGAGGATTTTAAAATGGGATCAAACAGCTTTAGGACTTGTTTTGGAACATGAGTATTAATGCTGCTTCAATCCCATTGTTCGGAAACATGACGGAATTAGGGACTCAGGGCACTGGTTTAGGATGTTTTGGCTGATTATTAATGTCTAGACAGATGACACTTGTAACAATATGTTGTCCAGTGTGGGCACACAGACAGATGCTGTGCGGTGACCTTCTGCTGCTACTCCAGCCCTGAGCACTTCCTAACCTTTAAGTGGTCAACCTTCAGAGAACTCAAGACAGCCTGGGGCCATTGAGGCCTGCTTCTGATAAAGATGAAGACACATACAAAGCTGCTGTTCTGTTTTGTTCCTTAAGAGTCTGTGACATACCTTACCTTTTGTCCTTTTATTCCAGACTGTCCATGGCAAAACCTGTTTAGTAATGTCTGCCTTGTAAAGCACAAATCAAAAGGCTTACTCTTTAAACAGACATAGGTGGACAGTTTTTTTTTTTTTTTTGGCAAATGAATATGGTGTCCATGAACAACATGAAAACAAATCAAGGGGGCCAAATCTCATCAGACTCTAGAAACCATGTTTTTTGGTAAATCAGAATATATACCATAAGATAAGTCAACGGAGGAAAAAACAAAAGTCAAAACAAATACACATCTATATACACATCTGCACTAAAGCAGTAAAGTAAAGTGTTTGAAAAAAGGTAGTTAGGAGTAAATTCAGAAAAAAATACAAAAAAACCCAAAAAGATAATGTATAAAATGTTAAAGCTGCCCTGCGTAACTTTTAGCCAGCAGAGGGCCCATATGCCTCTCTGTACCATCAATGGTGCAACTGCTCCGGCAGCAGCACCATCTTTGTTTTGAAGTAGCCACATGTCCTTTGAAACGGTAGGCTCATTTTAGTGTGTTTTGTACAAACATGTCTCTGCTAGGGTCCACTGTATTGGCCTATTTGCTTTATTATATGCGTACTGTTTTACTCTCTCTCTCTCTCTCTCTCTCTCTCTCTCTCTCTCTCTATCTATATATATATATATATACATATATATTTATGGACTCAGATCAGATCTTCCTCAGCTCCTTCTTCAGTCTGACACCTCCAGCGCTGTCCCATCTTGACTGACAGGTCATTGTCCTGAAATAGACCCTCCTGCTGATGTCAGTAACAGCGTGGTGGATGTAGCTGGGTTTGACTGGTCACACTTTTCATTGTGTCTCAACATGTGCACTGTGCAAACACAAAACTGCTGCTATTGATCTTGTTGCAGACTATTCACAGGGGCCTGTTCAATTTTCCAATAGGTCATGTTTTCTAAAATGTTTTGGTGCCAAAAACAATGTAACATTTCAACAGCCTCTTCTTTTTTAATAGTTCTTATAGAGAGCTGTATTGAAGCTCATATTGATCCAGTTTGGTACAGTACAGTCGTGCAACTGCCCTCCATTAGACTGAGTGGACAGGTCAGATGAGTATTGATCCTGATGGGCTGCTGCATTGTATTGTATTGTGTTTTAGGGTTCTACATGAATCATGTATACTATGTCACTTCTTGTCTACTTTGGCATTTGTCCAATATATACAATTTATACATTTTAAGGATACATTGCTGCAGCTGTATTTGAGTCAGTGGCAGGTACTGTATATGTGAATTCACAGTTTGTGGCTCTGATCACGTATTTTCTATGTTCTTGTACATAATATATTGTAAATAACTCTTTATTTATGTTATTGTACTATTTATTCATACTTATTTCATTTTATTTGTTAAGGAGCACTACACCACAGGTCAGTCTCTGGCAATGTTTTTTTCAAATGAGAACAGTAAGTGAACTGTAATACTATTTTCAGCACTACACCACTAGACCTCCAACCTTGTTCTCTGCTACACAGTAAGTTTAATCTCCTCTTTATTTTAATGTTGTTTTCTGAAATCTGCTACGTCTGTCCTCAGTTTAATCATCGACAAAGTGAGCATGTATTGTGCAAAATCTTTTAAAAGTCCATGAACAAGGCCATTTTTGCAGAACAATAAGTTAAACAAATCTTCAAGAACTAAGGCTGCTGCCTCAGACTGCAGCGCTATTCGTGAACAAAGGTCGCAGAATGTCGCCCTAAAGTAAGGCCTGGTTCTGACCCAATAACAATAAGCACACATCAGCAACTAAGAAGCAATAATAAATACAGATCTTCTGACCACATTCTCTAATGGCTGGATTGCATTAATAGCAGTAAAATGTATTATACATGAGATACGCAGCAGCAGTAAAGTGCATGTATAATCTTTATTGTTCTGTATTTAGAGACATGGCATGCTCTTTGTTTAGCAGCAAATAAAACACATCTGAGAGGGCTCCATTAAACATCACACCCAAGAATCACAAAAGGGAAATAGCTTTATTTTAAGTTAATTGAAGAGATAGTGTTGCTCTGTACATCTCGATACAGTCTATTTATGGAAAATGATTCTTGAAGTGCAATTATAACTGTGTCAGTAGAGCAATATATAGATGTGACAACAGTTATTTCTCAAAGCCTGCACTGAAATGACAGGTAAATACATGTGTGCAGTGCAAACCTGACTTCCTCCACAGGAGTGTCTCACACACACCCCTCCCCCTCTGTAAATGTCAGAACGCATCGATTTGCAGATTGTGATTTGAAGCCACAGGCAATTTCAGCTCATATTTGTGTCTTAGCCAAAATATTGAAAACTGACAGAGGATTTAAAGGTCAAGGAGGCTGACCAAAATAGTTCAAGGATGGCTTCTTTGCCTCAAGCATTAAGGTAGATTTATGCCACAATAAATCACACAAAATACATGGAGCAAGAGCTGGGGCTAGTTCTGTTCAAGCAGGAGAGATTTGCCATCATTAATCAACCATTCAGTTAAATCCCTCCAAAACAACAAAAGAATATAGTTCATCATTTACAGTTTTCTAATGAGGCCGTTGCTTGAATGGTACTTGTGTGATATATGTGTGAGGATGGTCTTTTCCAAATGAGACTATCGAGCAGTCTCTTTAATCTTGAATAAGTAGAAGTCTTCACACATTAATCTGGTGTTGGATTTAATCTGGGCCTCGATTGACAGGCTCTAATAATCCTGCAGATTACAGTCCCTCACACATTCAGAGAGTTCTTTTCTCAGAGTGAACACCCCCGAGAGTTAGAGCTCCTGAGAATCCGTCCACAAGACAGCAGCTGAGGCCACATGGATACATGTATATATGTATAATGAAGCATTTACTAATAAGATGGATATATGGCCAACATTTAACCTCAATTTATGCATTGTTCATAATAAACATGGTTATGCAAAGACACTCCCACAGATTATTAGACTGATATTAATCTGTCCCAGTGTCTGTCAAAACAATTAAAATATGCTGACTTCCAGCACATGGTGGAAGAGTGATACTGGATTATATGGTGCTACACATGTCACTGTGTATAATCACATATAATCTGTAATTATATCCACTCTGGAGCCAGAGCAATAATCCCTGTGACCTGCTAAAGGGAGACTCTTAAGAACCAGCAGAGAGAACAGGAGCTTCAAAACAGGATCACTATCATCATCACAATAAGAAAAAAGAATGTCATACTGTAATGAACCACTTTCTTATGAATATGTTTTATTATTAAATAGCAACACAACCCTTAGAGCAAATGATAGCACCCCACTGGAAAAATGACTAAGGTCAGCACATGCTTACTGGAACATTACATAAGCATATGGTAGGATGACGTTAGGCCTTGCTCAAGTAATAAAATTGCACACATTTATCACATTTACATTTAACACATTTATCTTTATGTTTATGATGTGAAATATATGTATTTTAATATGAAAATATATGTAGACAGAGCAAAGCAAATAAATATATTTTTGTGGAGAAAATTTTCTTAAAGAACCAGTTCTTTCAAAATAACTCATTCAGATTTACAAAGAAAATCACTGTGGGGTGAGCTGTGTCTCCCAACATCTGTAGATAAAACATATCAAACATATTGAATGCTTCAAAAGATTACACCAAATTACATTTAATCCAATTCATTCATCTTCTCATTTATCCTGATGGAGAGAACAGTATAGTATTCCAATACAATCTACTTTGCATTAAACTCTGTTCAATAAAAAATAGAACATCAAAATGCTGTAAATCCAACTGCTCTCATCCACTACTAATTTATGGCCAGTAAATATCAGATCACTGGATATTTTTGAGTCACATTACAAATAATTATTTTTTTAAGCTGATTGTAAAAATGGAAGATTTCTGGGTTTTAAATTGTTTCACGTTGTGCAGCTCTCGACCTGTCAGCCTATGCATACGACCGATGCCACTGCTATATCTAATAATAACTCAGCACATGTCTATAGACGAACTGGTGTTAGGCTGAATTTCAAGTTCAGTGGAATAAATGAAATCGGCTCTATTAATGATATTCAAGGTATGTAACATCTTAATAATTAGAGAAAATGCATGACTTTAAGCAGTGCCATCAGAGCAGTACAGATTTGGCAATGTTCCGTTCCCAAACTGGGTTATCTCTGGATGAACCTCTGAAGCTCGACTGGTGCATATGGCAGCCCCAGGCGAGACAGTACAGTATGTAAATGTATGTGAGTGCATGAGCCAGTGTGAAAATGGAGCTGTGCCATGGAGCCTGCGTTAGCTCCAGATCAGCAACATGTCACAGTCCCTCCACATTTCTGCACACAGATCATCATGAATACCCGTATCTGTCCAACCTCTTATGCTCTCATAACTCTCAGTTTACTGTCAGTGGTCAGTGGAGCATCATGTTGCTGTTAACAGAATATAAGCACCACTGCAATTCAGTTCAATTCAATCCAAACTAAGGGCCACATTTATTCAACTTTGTGTTATCTTGTTTTTGATGTTCAGTCTATACAGTTGAGTTAAGAGTTAAACAAAAGACTTAACCCAGGACAAAACCCAGGAATAAAACAAACTAAGGATAAAACAAAGGGTAAACCTACAGATGGGACTAAAATAAATGAACCTAAACCAGTCCTAAAACCAGAATAAATCTAAGACTAAACAGGAACTACGCCTAAGACTGACCAGACCTGCACAAGACCAGCTGGGAAGATCTTATTTGCTGAAGTGGTTGAAGGTTGCTGTTGACATAAATTTATTATTGATCCACAGCTTAATGAGATTTCCTTTCCTATTACATGTTACATTTATGGAAAGTCATCAGGGAAATTATACATAATAAGCCTTCAACAAGGTCAGCTTGTGCAGTGTGGTGTCTTTAAGTTTGAAATTAGGACAATTCAACAATCACTGGATTTACTCATTTTGCAGAATTACAGTAAAATGTGTCAGAATTCAGCGGAGCTTGGTGGTAGTTCTTGTGAATGTGTGTGACTGGGTGCCATCTTGGCTCCGGTGGACGCTGCTGGACTGGAGCCAGAATGGCAGATGGCTGTTGTCTGCAGGGTTTGGATTCTTACAGGGCTTCGACTTTAGCAAACACAGACAACGGAGAGGAGAAAGCTGCTTCCTGCTTATGAGCTGGTGGTTTTACACTGGATTACATTCCGTTATTCATAGGAGCTTTTATTTTGTTGTATTTCCACCAATTCCTTGAATAAAAGAATAGCACAACATTACTAAACTAATCAACTGTGAAATAATGAATAACAAATGGGCGACTTCTTTAAGAGAGTGCACATTTTGTCAATTTAACAGGATAACAATAAATCAAAGTCCTCCAAAGTTTATTCTGCAGGTTTGGTGAGAAGTGCTGGTTGTTCTCTCGCAGTCATCTCTAAAACTCTGGGGTACAACGCCGATAAATCTTGCACATGCCCTTGTGTCTTCTATCTTCATTTTACACATTTATGTTCGGTATATTAGATCATGTACTCTAGACTTTTTATTTTTATTATATTTTACAGAGATTATGTGTCACAATATAGTGATAGTGTCATGAGTGGGTTAAAGCTACATAAATCTATTCAGTGTGACACATAGTCACTGTCGTATCAGATTAGTCTTTTGCTGATGCTCTGATATAAATACGTCCGCAGTGCCCTTCAGTGATGTATTATACGAAACAAAGAAATACAACAGTGGTGTGGCACAGGGTGTAGTTTGAGGCCCCTTCAGACATGACATTAAAGACAGTGACTGAATCTAATGTGTTTTTAAGTTTCCCAAACTAAAAAACTTTGGTTCTATAAAACTGTACATAACAGTTTTACACTGTTGTTGCTTCTATAAAAATGAGAAGACAGGGCCCTGGTCTGTTATCCATTCACCTGACATTTATCTTGGAGTGGGGTGAGGGTCTGCAGTTGGTATCTATTTTTTACTTGTTAATAACATCAGCTGTTTCTCATCGTTCTTAAATGATTGTCATGAAACATTTTAACATGTGTTATCTGTTCCTTGCAAACCATGAGCTGATCTGTGGCCTGTATTTCTATAAATATGACATAATTGCTGTGTGTCATAGTTAATCCATTTTGAGTCACGATAAAAAAATTGTAAAAAAGCATTACTTGAATGTGCATGTGTAAATATAAAGAGGTGTAAATAGCACCACCACACTTACTCAGACCAAGCTGAGACAGAGATCAGAGTGTGTCAAAACCAAGACTACTGAGAAAGATCACGGCAGGGCAAGACCAAGTTTAGACCAAGACTAATACAGGGTCTTTGTGAAGACCCATGTCCGGTCTTAGAGCAGTGACAGAGGGTAGCATTTGTTGTAGGAGGCAGGAGGGGTCTCAAATCTTCTGTGGCTCTGGCTTAGACCAGAACAAGGATGAATGAGACTGAAGAGCTTGACAAAGTGGACTTAAAACCAGCCTCAAGATGAAGACTGCTCTGGAGTTCTACAACACAAACAGTCATATTCTGTAAACCAATTGAAACTGGAATGTAATACATGTATCTTAATTACTAACTTTGCATCAAAAGTGTACTTTATTGAATTATTAAATGAAAGTATGAGGTTCAAACCTTAAAACGTTTTTTTACGATATGATTTATTGAGAATTCCAGCATATTTTTCGTCTCCCATATTCTCCTCCTGGAGCAACAGTATGTGTACCACTGGTTACCATGGCAACGAGGAGGAGGCCACATGAACAAAGCTCCCAGAGACCCTCAACCAAGAAGAGAGAGAGAAATCGGATTTGATTTTTTTTTTTTTTTCATTTTTGGCGAGAGGTTTGTGGAATATGAGTCGGAGGATGAGGAGGGGGATGGATGAAGGTGAGGAGAGTTCACAAATGAAACAGAGACAGACGAAGAGGAGGGGGAGGGGAGGGTGGTTAACAAAGCAAAGAGGGAAAAGCTTTCAGCAAATAAAAAAAACATAAAAAATGTCCATATTCTCAATATGCTCAGTGGATTAGATGATTTAAAACAGCTTAGAAGAGACTGCCATTTTGGTTATTTCAATGCTTTATCATCTTTGTTAAAGAAAATATGAGGTAATTTATGTCCATTTGTGCAAAGAATGCTTTTAGGAGCATCTTTGAAGTCGGTGCAGTGCCTTTGATGTATCATCGTCTTATGAACATAATAATTGCATTTGTGTTTGAAAGCTCTGGTGTAAAATATATCAGGTGCTATGATCCTGTTGGTGTCCTGAGGTGTTACACAATGACTTGTTCCTAAAATAGTTTAAAACCACCTTAAAATGTAAGAAATATTCAGAAAGGGACAAATGGATCTACAGGATAAAGTTCTCACTGCCGCGTGGCAAATACATAAAGGCAGCTCCACCTTCATTCAGACAGCTTCTGCAGGATACACTGTTATTGTAAATGTTTTATTGAAGGCCATTTTTTTAATAATATTGATTATCAATAACAGTAATAACAGTATCAAATACATGGTACTTTTGTTGATCTGTCTGATGTTGTATTGATGACCATTTAATGATTGGCTTACAAGAAACATGAATTCAGTTCTAGTTCAAGTTAAACAAGACAAACACGCTGTGACTTGGATAAAAACGTGGATAAAAACAATATAAAGAATAAAACAATAGAGAAAAATGTATATTGCTTTACAGTTTGCGGTTGCTGAACATTTGAATGCCATGTATTGTCAATACGATGACTGACTTTATATTTCAAAGGAATTTCTCCAGTGTGACATTTATACAGCACACACAGACACAACAGAGATCAAGATGAACTGATTTACATGAACAGTATACATTTTTTGCCAAATCTGTATAGTTAGAGGAATACACTCAATATGTCAGTCCCATAACAGGATTTTGTAATGTCAAAACATGAAGTGTGTCAGGAGCAGAAAGAGCGCAGCAGAAGATTTGTCAAACTTCCACTGAGCTCCGCACTAAACCCCGATGCCTCTGGTGTTTGTTGTACTGCTGTTACACTGCTTTATGTGGGAGTGTGTGTGTGTGTGTGTGTGTGTGTGTGTGAGCCTCTGGGTAAATGGAGAGGTTGATGTAAAGCAGCTAATATTAATATAGTAACACATGACATGAAGCAGGTCACGTCACATCTAGAGCTGGGTACAAATGCATCACAGAAGCAGCCGGTTTAACCTAAATACTGCACTCTTCACAAAGAGATCATGAGATTGTGACATTTTATGTGATAATGATAGCCTTTAAAATGTGTAGTGTGTACTAATAAGTTACTCAGATTATGCTAACCTTTATCGTGATTCTTCATTAACAAGGTAAATCAAGGATCCAGCGTCTTTTAATGACAAAGCACTTGTAATTATCTCTGATTTAGTTGTTGCTGACCCTACAACTCTCACACCATCCTGATATAATTAGACTAAACAAATAAACTGGGGAAATGTCAGGTTCATTTCCAACTGGACCTCATCACTTTAAACAGAAGTACCTTTGCTACAACTTATTACAATTTTGAGCCACAGTTATTTCCCTAATCATCTCAAAATGATGTCCCCGTTTGCCCCTTGGACTGTACTAACCTGTGTAATGACCCCATTTGTCTGGATAAACGTATGGATATGTGAATATACAGACGGACGCTTCAGGGCACTACAGTGGGGGCAGCAGATTCAATTATCCTGCCTATAAAAACCTGTCAGGAGTGAGGCAGCCTTATGCAAATATAATTACACCAATTAGAGCTCAGTGGGGTCTGGGGGCTGCTAGCAGATGTGTGGAGGTGGGTGTATGGCCTTCTCCAGATGAAGTGCACATTTGTGGGGGTTGACAGGAGCCAGTGTAACCCCCATCCCCCAAAGAGCCACTCCACTGC
>CM072165.1:14319598-14411617 GCA_036850595.1 Rhyacichthys aspro | reverse complement strand
TGACCAGACCTGCACAAGACCAGCTGGGAAGATCTTATTTGCTGAAGTGGTTGAAGGTTGCTGTTGACATAAATTTATTATTGATCCACAGCTTAATGAGATTTCCTTTCCCATTACATGTTACATTTATGGAAAGTCATCAGGGAAATTATACATAATAAGCCTTCAACAAGGTCAGCTTGTGCAGTGTGGTGTCTTTAAGTTTGAAATTAGGACAATTCAACAATCACTGGATTTACTCATTTTGCAGAATTACAGTAAAATGTGTCAGAATTCAGCGGAGACTGGTGGTAGTTCTTGTGAATGTGTGTGACTGGGTGCCATCTTGGCTCCGGTGGACGCTGCTGGACTGGAGCCAGAATGGCAGATGGCTGTTGTCTGCAGGGTTTGGATTCTTACAGGGCTTCGACTTTAGCAAACACAGACAACGGAGAGGAGAAAGCTGCTTCCTGCTTATGAGCTGGTGGTTTTACACTGGATTACATTCCGTTATTCATAGGAGCTTTTATTTTGTTGTATTTCCACCAATTCCTTGAATAAAAGAATAGCACAACATTACTAAACTAATCAACTGTGAAATAATGAATAACAAATGGGCGACTTCTTTAAGAGAGTGCACATTTTGTCAATTTAACAGGATAACAATAAATCAAAGTCCTCCAAAGTTTATTCTGCAGGTTTGGTGAGAAGTGCTGGTTGTTCTCTCGCAGTCATCTCTAAAACTCTGGGGTACAACGCCGATAAATCTTGCACATGCCCTTGTGTCTTCTATCTTCATTTTACACATTTATGTTCGGTATATTAGATCATGTACTCTAGACTTTTTATTTTTATTATATTTTACAGAGATTATGTGTCACAATATAGTGATAGTGTCATGAGTGGGTTAAAGCTACATAAATCTATTCAGTGTGTCACATAGTCACTGTCGTATCAGTTTAGTCTTTTGCTGATGCTCTGATATAAATACGTCCGCAGTGCCCTTCAGTGATGTATTATACGAAAAAAAGAAATACAACAGTGGTGTGGCACAGGGTGTACTTTGAGGCCCCTTCAGACATGACATTAAAGACAGTGACTGAATCTAATGTGTTTTTAAGTTTCCCAAATTAAAAAACTTTGGTTCTATAAAACTGTACATAACAGTTTTACACTGTTGTTGCTTCTATAAAAATGAATAGACAGGGCCCTGGTCTGTTATCCATTCACCTGACATTTATCTGGGAGTGGGTTGAGGGTCTGCAGTTGGTATCTATTTTTTACTTGTTAGTAACATCAGCTGTTTCTCATCGTTCTTAAATGATTGTCATGAAACATTTTAACATGTGTTATCTGTTCCTTGCAAACCATGAGCTGATCTGTGGCCTGTATTTCTATAAATATGACATAATTGCTGTGTGTCATAGTTAATCCATTTTGAGTCGCGATAAAAAATTGTAAAAAAGCATTACTTGAATGTGCATGTGTGAATATAAAGAGGTGTAAATAGCACCACCACACTTACTCAGACCAAGCTGAGACAGAGACCAGAGTGTGTCAAAACCAAGACTACTGAGAAAGATCACGGCAGGGCAAGACCAAGTTTAGACCAAGACTAATACAGGGTCTTTGTGAAGACCCATGTCCAGTCTTAGAGCAGTGAAAGAGGGTAGCATTTGTTGTAGGAGGCAGAAGGGGTCTCAAATCTTCTGTGGCTCTGGCTTAGACCAGAACAAGGATGAATGAGACTGAAGAGCTTGACAAAGTGGAGTTAAAACCAGCCTCAAGATGAAGACTGCTCTGGAGTTCTACAACACAAACAGTCATATTCTGTAAACCAATTGAAACTGGAATGTAATACATGTATCTTAATTACTAACTTTGCATCAAAAGTGTACTTTATTGAATTATTAAATGAAAGTATGAGGTTCAAACCTTAAAACGTTTTTTTACGATATGATTTATTGAGAATTCCAGCATATTTTTCATCTCCCATATTCTCCTCCTGGAGCAACAGTATGTGTACCACTGGTTACCATGGCAACGAGGAGGAGGCCACATGAACAAAGCTCCCAGAGACCCTCAACCAAGAAGAGAGAGAGAAATCGGATTTGATTTTTTTTTTTTTCATTTTTGGCGAGAGGTTTGTGGAATATGAGTCGGAGGATGAGGAGGGGGATGGATGAAGGTGAGGAGAGTTCACAAATGAAACAGAGACAGACGAAGAGGAGGGGGAGGGGAGGGTGGTTAACAAAGCAAAGAGGGAAAAGCTTTCAGCAAATAAAAAAAACATAAAAAATGTCCATATTCTCAATATGCTCAGTGGATTAGATGATTTAAAACAGCTTAGTAGAGACTGCCATTTTGGTTATTTCAATGCTTTATCATCTTTGTTAAAGAAAATATGAGGTAATTTATGTCCATTTGTGCAAAGAATGCTTTTAGGAGCATCTTTGAAGTCGGTGCAGTGCCTTTGATGTATCATCGTCTTATGAACATAATAACTGCATTTGTGTTTGAAAGCTCTGGTGTAAAATATATCAGGTGCTATGATCCTGTTGGTGTCCTGAGGTGTTACACAAGGACTTGTTCCTAAAATAGTTTAAAACCACCTTAAAATGTAACAAATATTCAGAAAGGGACAAACGGATCTACAGGATAAAGTTCTCACTGCCGCGTGGCAAATACATAAAGGCAGCTCCACCTTCATTCAGACAGCTTCTGTAGGATACACTGTTATTGTAAATGTTTTATTGAAGGCCATTTTTTAAATAATATTGATTATCATTCAGGTCACAGTATCAAATACATGGTACTTTTGTTGATCTATCTGATGTAGTATTGATGACCATTTAATGATCGGCTCACAAGAAACATGAATTCAGTTCCAGTTCAAGTTAAACAAGACAAACACACTGTGACTTGGATAAAAACGTGGATAAAACCAATACAAAGAATAAAACAATAGAAAAAAATGTATATTGCTTTACAGTTTGCGGTTGCTGAACATTTGAATGCCATGTATTGTAGATTCAATACAATGACTGACTTTATATTTCAAAGGAATTTCTCCAGTGTGACATTTATACAGCACACACAGACACAACAGAGATCAAGATGAACTGATTTACATGAACAGTATACATTTTTTGCCAAATCTGTATAGTTAGAGGAATACACTCAATATGTCAGTCCCATAACAGGATTTTGTAATGTCAAAACATGAAGTGTGTCAGGAGCAGAAAGAGCGCAGCAGAAGATTTGCCAAACTTCCACTGAGCTCCGCACTAAACCCCGATGCCTCTGGTGTTTGCTGTACTGCTGTTACACTGCTTTATGTGGGAGTGTGTGTGTGTGTGTGTGTGTGAGCCTCTGGGTAAATGGAGAGGTTGATGTAAAGCAGCTAATATTAATATAGTAACACATGACATGAAGCAGGTCACGTCACATCTAGAGCTGGGTACAAATGCATCACAGAAGCAGCCGGTTTAACCTAAATACTGCACTCTTCACAAAGAGATCATGAGATTGTGACATTTTATGTGATAATGATAGCCTTTAAAATGTGTAGTGTGTACTAATAAGTTACTCAGATTATGCTAACCTTTATCGTGATTCTTCATTAACAAGGTAAATCAAGGATCCAGCGTCTTTTAATGACAAAGCTCTTGTAATTATCTCTGCACTGTTCTGCTGTGATTTAGTTGTTGCTGACCTTACAACTCTCAGACCATCCTGATATAATTAGACTAAACAAATAAACTGGGGAAATGTCAGGTTCATTTCCAACTGGACCTCATCACTTTAAACAGAAGTACCTTTGCTACAACTTATTACAATTTTGAGCCACAGTTATTTCCCTAATCATCTCAAAATGATGTCCCCGTTTGCCCCTTGGACTGTACTAACCTGTGTAATGACCCCATTTGTCTGGATAAACGTATGGATATGTGAATATACAGACGGACGCTTCAGGGCACTACAGTGGGGGCAGCAGATTCAATTATCCTGCCTATAAAAACCTGTCAGGAGTGAGGCAGCCTTATGCAAATATAATTACACCAATTAGAGCTCAGTGGGGTCTGGGGGCTGCTAGCAGATGTGTGGAGGTGGGTGTATGGCCTTCTCCAGATGAAGTGCACATTTGTGGGGGTTGACAGGAGCCAGTGTAACCCCCATCCCCCAAAGAGCCACTCCACTGCATCTGCAGGGACAAGCAGGATGGAGACACGGATAAATGAGAACACGGAGCAGTACACCACCGCACAACTGGTGCGTAGAGCCAGTCAAGTCATCAATCATTACATTTATTTATCGCAACCTGACTACACTGTGACTGCCAAACAGACTGGTACAAGGTTTGGTTTAGTAAAGCATCGCCAGACAGACAGCTTACTTTGTATTTCAGGATGTTTGAGATAATGACAATGACAAAGCTGTGACAGTTTAAGAAGCTTTGGTCTGTATGAAGAGGTTTGGTGAGACTGGACAGGCACACACAGAGACTGAAGGAATAATTAACGTGTCGTTTTAGAAAGACGCTGCTACAATCACTGCTTTTATCACTGCAAAAATGTGTTAAACCACATACAAAACCTAGAGTGTACCACAGAGTTATGTGCTGCTGGATTAGATAAAGGGGCCCCAATGGGAATTTATTTAATGATTGATCAAGGCCCTTAAGAGCAAAGGGCCCTTGAGATGCTGTTAAATAATCCTAGAACATCATACATGCAACACACATGCTCCACCACTGAGCTACGTCCCATGAAACGCCTAATCCTCCTGTTTTGTATCATTCTTTTCACACATCCACTGAGATACGGACTGTATGACATTCTCTTGACCTGAATGTGTGAACACAATCCCCCAAAATTTCTTACCCAGCGCCTATCCTACAGACCATAGTGATCCGGGTCGCTGTAATGTGAGAACGCTGACAGCAGATATTCCGTGTCTGGAGCTGAAGCCTCATTCTTCTTCTTCATTAATCACTGTTATGGGGAAGGAAACAGGTCATTTGTCTGTTAGCTTTGTGTTAGCTCGGTCAAACTAATTTTGCATCATCCCCTTTGCACAATTTTTACTTCTGTGTGGTTTGATCTGAGTGATCTCTAGGAAAAAATGACTAGTCTTTCTGTTGAAATTAAATCAGATAAAAGTAAATGAATAAAAAGGTGTGAGAAGCTAATGTTTTTGTTTGTCAGGTTTACAAGACTGCTTGTTTTCATAAAAATTAATTTGAGCCACAGTTATTTAGAAGTAGACGCTTATTGCAAAGTTGATTTAATGTTTCGATCTATCAAAAACTTGATAAAGCTGGGTTCTCCTCAACATTCACTGTCCCTGTTCTCCAAAGTTCAGTACACTGTGAAAACTGCAGACGTCTCTGAAGTGACAGAATGTGACGTGACATTCACTGTTGATTTTTAAACACGCTGGTCCCATTCTTCATATATTCCTCTGGTTTTTGCCCAGAGGACGACGCTAGCGACCGGCTCTGTCAAATTACATTCACTGCTCTGAAACGACCTGTTCCACAATCATGACCAAAACATCCCTAATATGTGCTGACACTGTCTGAAAAATCCTTTGTGTTCTGTTCTGGAGAAGTGACCTGTCAGCGCAACACAGCACAGGAGCTTACAGTTTGAACAACATTCAGTGTTTATTCTTCTGCCCCACACCTGAGTGCACTTTACTGAGCCGACAGCTTCAGACACAGCTCCGTCTTCTAGCTCTGGCTTTGTGAATTCAGTTTCTTCCTCTCTGTCTACATCGCGTGGCTCCATGAAACAGAGATTCCCTAAAATGTAGAAAACTGGAGTTTAAAAGGAACTTGAACCTTTAGCATCAACAAATAACACACTTTAGTGGTAGATGTGTAAACCATAACACACTCATGTGGTTAGCTAAAGATCAGGGCAAACACTGGTGGTTGGAATGCTTCAGACTCAGATTACAAAGCTGGAGATACTTGGTTGGGCTGTATTTAACAGTATTTAAGAAATGTATTGTTTTTGCAAAATGTACAACTGAAATATCCATATCACAAAGAAATGCAAGAAACACAATCAAATTAAGGTTTTCCATCTTTTAGCCACTCACACTTTCTATGTGAAAATAATGGGCTGAAGAGAGCTTTAAATCGGGCTGTGGTGCCATTGAATGTAAAAGTGAGTGGGACCATAGAAACCACAAAGTTATATTTCAGCACTCATTTGCAAGAAAATATTAAAATAAGGTCATATCTTTATCACAATATTCAACATAGTAACCCATATTGCTCTTATATTGTGCAAGTCTAATACTAATGTTGAACCCTGGATTTCTGATTCTACATTCCCCAAAACATCAATGACCTTTGACCTGTCAGAGTGAACTTCAATCTGTTCCTTTGAGTTATTACATTTAACCCATGAATGAGTGTATTAAGGGATCTTTTATCAGTAAAGACTTTGCACATTGCTTTTCCCTCGAAGCTCACAAGCAGAGACAGAGCTCTAAACTCTGCAGCAAATCCCCTCTTCATGAAGGTTAAAGTCCTTTTTCTTTTAAGGGACTTGCGTAACACGTCCACTAATCTCATACAGTATTTAAACGGCATGAAATATTAGAGATGCACTTTGAAACGTCTGTTTTTAGCCCTTCATCTAACTTTAGCCCCGTGTGTGGTGGATGTGAGAGTGACCTGCTAATCAGGCCACGACATGTGACTATTCTGTCTGTTCTTCAGAAAAGTCCCCCGTTGTGAGTTAAAGCACACACTCTGCTGGATTCTGCCCTGACTCCATACCTCGCTCCAACAATCAATCCATTCATGTGCAGATTATTCATGCATGCCTTTTCTTAATAGACCTGATTACTCTTTTTATGTTATTACCTGAACACATCATTTTCCATTTGTCAATCATGTACACGTGTTATATCCTGCACCTGACTGCTGTCTGCAGAACTTTTATTCATCCCACACTCTCGGAGGTGTTTTAAAACAGGCTCACCAGGACAAATAAAACAAATGCCACAGAAAAAAAGACCCTCACATGAAAAAGCAGGGAAATGGTTTCATCATCAAGCATTTGTAGAAAACACACTGCTGCTGCTGTTGGACTGGGAGGTAAACCTAAAGGATCGTTTGTCTGTAATGGCACTGCAGAATCTTCAAAGGAAGGATTTTGTGTTTATTGTCAATGGCCAAGTTCTTTGCAAGGCCAGCAGTTCTATTCATTGCTTTTACACAAAAGACAAAAATGAAAGAAGAATCGTAGGTGGAGATTTAATACTACCCTACTAAAGAATGAAGAATTCATAAAGTTATTGAATAGAGTCGCTGATTTTTTTTTTTTGCAAAATAAAGACAACATCAATTATTATTATGATTTTTTACTATTCCTTTCTTTATATTGGTTAGCCTCATTTAGACACATGGTCTCATTTTCAAGAAAGACCTGTTTTTAGTTCTCACCTTCACAAAAGTAGACTACAAAAATGTCCAACTTAGAAAACTGCTGCAACCTTCTAAAGATTATCTTAATGCACATAGATCAGATATTTAAATTAAGTACAAATTTTTGAAATATGTTCCTGGACTACGGAGTTTGATTTGAAATTTGTGTTGTGTAAGTATTTTTCAAACTAAAAGTCAAACAAAATGTGTGTTTGACGTTGTTTAAGGCTTACATTTGTAAAGATGGAAAAGAACATGAAAAGATCACAGTACATTATTTGACCTGATCACAGGAAATTTGAATTAATTAAGTCATTTTGAAGAGCACAGTCGTGGATATGCTGGGAGAACCACATCTTTAAAACAGTTCTACTTCACTGTGCTATGTCCCCATAAGGTACTTCACTGTATTTCTAAATAAATTAAACTGCTTGTGCATTGGTCTGTTAGCAAAGGGATTATTATTGAGCCCAGGTTTTTTAATGTTAAGTATATTCTCTAATACTGTAAATAAATGTAATGGTTGCATTAATTCTTGGGGACTGGAGGTGGAACTGGTGCAGTTGGTGAGTGCTTGATTCTATTGTTTGGTGACTTGATAAACTGCAAGTGAAACAGTGATTCAAACTTATAAACATATGACAGCTTAAAGCATTTGAGTCACATTTGAGTAACAAGTAACAGTGTAAAATACTATGACTCTGTCAAAGTGAAAGGCCTACTTTCCCTGCTGTTCACTAGTGAATGTAGATCCTTAATGTAGAATAAATTCTTATCTAAACCATCTGATACACGGCTGTCTAAAGTCACTTCCTCTTCCTGTGTTTCTGAGTGTTTCAATCCTGTTTTCCACAATTCCACACTGCGGCTCATGTAGACCTTTCTTCCACAGTACAGAATTCAAGCGTCCCAGTGAGGCGCGAAGCCCCACTTAGTCTGTTGAATGGGATCTCTGTGGGGTGGAGGGTACAATGCTGTGTTCGCCCCAGGGTCTCAGTTCTTCTCACATTGAGGGTGGCTTTAACAGGATTAGAAAGCATTTGCATCGGAAATATTGGCAAAACATCACTATATGTAACGTTTGGAGAACTCCACACACAACGTATTTAGGTCAGATTTGGAAAATGCATACATTAAACCCCTGCACCCAGGGGACCTCAGACAGACTGAGTGATGGGGGTGTGTCTTGATCTTGTATGTTGATCTAAGAAATGCAGTGTGCATCATAAGGGAGTTGATTTGGCATAAGCTACTTAATCTGATTGAGGCCAGCACAGTCTTCACACAGGCTCAATTATTGATAACACCATCTGCTGTGGAATCAATCCACCACAACGTCACACTTGTACAAGCAACTGCAGAGCAGTGCTGGTGGTAACATTTACCTCAGGCTGAGAGAGGTGGCCACTCTGTGAACACACAGAGCATCACAGTCAAAGAAACAACTGGATTAGTCTTTTGGTTAATGTTAGACATTCTCTCTTAATGTTTTCTCTAACAAACTTCGCAATAGCTGCAAGCACTCATTGAATACACTTGTGCATCTTGTGTGTGTTGTGTGTATTCTGTGTGTGTGTGTGTGTGTGTGTGTGTGTGTGTGTGTGTGTGTGTGTGTGTGTGTGTGTGTGTGTGTGCGTGTGTGTGCGCGTGTGTGTGTAATCAGCTGGGCAGCTGGGCACAAGGGTCCTGGGGCTATGGGTCGCACATAAAAGGTTCACAAGTGTTTTTGATTGAGCTCTTTCTTAACCATTATTCACTATTTTTCCAGTTTGTTTTATGATATTTATTGACCCCTACACACAAATGCATAGCTCTTCTTTCTGTTTTAAAATCAGCCCTTAAACTAAAAGGCCATTTGTTATTATTGTAGTAAGTTGATTTTTTTGGTGGTAGTTGTCAGTGCTGTAGCCTCATGTCTATTTCGCTAACTATCATTTGTATGTCTGCTCATGGAGCCAGTAAAAGCATATTTTTAGAACAAGCATGTGTGTCACACAGAAGGGACTGGCATGACTTTATTTGGGCAGAAGGCTAGATTGACACCTCAGTACACAAAGGTAGCATACGGGGAGTGTATGAATGTACACACTGGGGTGGTCACACTCAAAAGGTCACGCTCATCAGGGAGTCTTGGGAAGGGAAAAGAGACCTGAATAACTTCACAATGTCCCACATAGACTTGTTGAGTTTGCCCTCCAGCAACATCATGTTCCCAGTAAAATACTGGACGTTAAAAAAGGGCTGCACCATCTCAGTCATCATTTTTGCCCTTGCAATGAACATGATTGTCAAGTCAGAGGAGGAAGAGTGCAGAGGACCCTTAACCAAGACAGGAGTGTGACAACCTCCAATAAGAGCCTACATGGATGACTTGCCTGTCACCACCACATCAGCCCCCGGCAGCAGGTGGATTCTCCAAGGCCTAGAGAAGCTCATCTCTAATCCTAAAGAGGGAGAAGTAGTGAATAGGTTCTGGTTATCATTAGCTGGAGCCACCATTCCAACTATTAGAGAGTAGCCAGTTAGAGCCTTCGACTGTAGCCTGAAAAACTATGCCTCAATTTACAAAACCATCAAAGAGCTTGAAAACTGGCTCTGCAAGGGGGACAAGACTGGTCTGACCGGAAAGTTCAAGGCCTGGATCTGGGCAGGCATTGGTTTCTTCCCAACAGCCGGGGTCAACAACATCCAAGGTAAAGACCGATGACAACTTCTTCAGGAGGAAGTGCAGGAAGCCATGAAGGAAGTGCGAGCCATCAGGATGGAGGAAATGGGACACTTTCACAACATCAGGTTTAGTCCAAGTTGTTTATGACACCTTACCTAGTCCTGCGAACCTCCACATTTGGGGCATCGCTGAATCACCCTCCTGTCCTCTTTGTCCAGGAAGGGGAAACCTGAAATATCTTCTCAGCAGCTGCCCAAAAGCTCATAGATAGCAGATAACATTGCAACTGCACAAATAAATAAATAAATAAAATAATAAATGTTTCAAGCAATTGATGATTCTGGAGCTCACAGTACCCTGGATAGAGCAGGGTACGTGCTCGAAGCCGTGTTGGTGTTATGCTGGCTTCAGCTGTTTTCAAACAAGAGGAAGCGTGTCTCAACCAAGTTACGGGCTATTTCTCAGCTTCAGACACAGATAGAATAAATATTCTCTGTGGAGCACAGATTTGAATGGACACTGAAGTAGTTCAGTGTTTTTAGAAAAAGTGTTTAAAATCCATTTTTCACTTGCCACATTTACATTAGAACATGGTTTAGTCTCTGTGGGGTTGCTTCTGTCTGCGTCTCCCCTGTGAGCGTGCACATGTGGAATAAGCTTGTTCTTCTCCCTCAGAGCGTGCTCCAACGCATGCCTGGGACGAGGGGTTCTGACCAATACACCTTAAGTGTGTACAGGCATATATATTTTTATTTAACCTTTTATTTCTAATTTGATTGTCACATATACTGTAAGAAATGTGACTATCTCTTCTTTATTGTGATGGATATCTGCAGGGCTGTCCTTGGTCATGTATTTGATTGTAGACTGTTTTGTGGATGTCACGTGTTGAGCGTTTAAATTTTTTTTTTGCATGACTGAAATATTAGTCTCTCTCTAACCAGCAGAGAGCTGCCTGTGTGTCTTATAAAGCACTTCCTTTGAAAGAGATGAAGTTAATGATTTTATTTCAAGCAGCTACAAAAGAATGAGTCCATCACAGGCTAATTACAGCTGAAACGATGCCTCTAATTAGAACAGGCTCTCTAATAGGATCAGTGTTTACATGTGTGTGTTATGATTACTGCGTGCACATACGAGCGAGTGATGACACTAAAGAATTGTTTCGACATGTTTTATTCACAGTGAAAGCACAGATTGTCCACACAGTCCTCCCTCACGACTCAGGGAACAACTGCTAACGGTTGCTAATGTGGCACTAATTATTAACACTGCAAACACAATGTATCTGTTGTCATTAAAGGCTATGATTTCTGCCAACCACTGTGTGAAAACACCTCAGCAGGTTGAGTTGTAGGAGTGAAACATGGACCTTTCACAGACCACTGGTGCTTTCATGAGCTTTTTTCACATTTTCTTTAAGCCTGTTTTGTTATAAACATACATATAGACACAGTGAAAGACAATTATTTTTGACTGAACAAACTCAAAATGAGCATCTTGCAGGTTTCCGTTTCTGGTTTTAGAATAAAAACATTGCATTTGCTCTTCTTTGTGTAAAACAAAGCTTGTGACATGGAACATTGTGAAAAAAGATCCAAACTCTCTAGATTTTCCACTTTGGAGTTTAGAAACCTGACAATCCCCCTCCTCTTCTACTGTTTATTGTAGCAGACGACTATACCTCCAGTCTCTCACTTCAGTACCACATGTTATGAGCATATGCTACTGCTGTTGTGTATTTTCAAAATGTGTCATCCATGTACTGGTGTTGTATCTATTTTAATGTTGCAGTAAGAATCAAACTAACAAACTATTCCAAACCATTCAAAATGTGATTATCATAGAACTTAACCAAATTCAGCCTGGTAGTATACATTGACAAAGAAATACAAGGCTTTGGAAAAAGGATTTAGTGAAAAGAGGCTACCTCAGAAAAGGGGGGCTTTATGCATCAAAGGTCAGAAAGGTCACAAGGCTTTAAAATAAAATAGATGGGATACAGGTTCAACAGCCTTAAGATAAGTGATATGATTTATAAGAGCAGAGATAAACACAACGCTCATCTGTATATTTGAAATCCCAAATTGCTTCATTGCTTTACCTTTTGTGTTGTCTTTTTAAGCCGAGCGGAAGCACAGCATTAATCCTATTGAACTGAATGAAGCTAATCAAATACTTTGTCTTTACCTGGGCTCATTACAACAGTTCAGACCTTCCATCTAACCTTCAGTTAAACCCAGAGCCTATTGTTGGGGGATTAGCTGAATACTTTCTGCTTTCTTCACAGTCAAGGTAAGGAATAAGCAGTAAACCAGTGGGAACCCGGCCATGTGTACGTCCAGCTGCTCTAACGTGTTGGCCATTCAAAGTCTTCACCAAAAGCAGTATTTTCTGTCCCGTTTGACAATGACAGCTCCATGGAGAAATTTAGATGGATGCAGTGTGGACGTATGGTGGGCTCCAATATCTTACTGGACAATTTAATTAATGAAAGCTGTTAACTAAATGAGTGTTTGCTGTGCCCCTTTGCTCCTTGGGCCAGAAGTCCCACCCTTCTGTCACCACCCCCTCCTCCCTCTCACACAAGCTGTTCCTGAATTAGCGCTCCTGCAGAATTAAAAAGCAGGGCTGCATGCATTAGTAAAGCAGTAAATAGTTGAAAGGAATGTGTTCAAGGTTTGGGGGCAAAGTCACGGCCAACAGCTGTGTCCCCGGCCCATGGTCAAGACCGATGTGCTGTTTATTTCTGAATTAGCCGCAAAAGAAGAAAAAAAGCTTGCTGTTATGAAGGCATGTGATAAGATTGTGATTAACAAAAAGAGGAAGAAAAGTAATTATATATATTTTGATAAACTAGCAGTATATTCTAATTCCCATGCCTGTAAAAGAGAGTTGAGTCTGCCTGTCCTAGCACCTCTGCTTTGGGACAGACAGAATCCATTTTCTAGTATCCCAATTTTTCTATCCAATCAGCAGAGAGAACTCCCTCGGGGTTCACACAGCACTGGAGCAGATGTACAGTTGCATTTCCATAAATGGATTCAATTTGCAAATTAAAATATTGCATTGGAAGTTATTTATGAAAACAGCACATTGATACTCCATGCAAACATGACTAGTAGTGGATTTTTCTGAATGTGCTAAGCTACTGTTGTCCATTACTGCTTTGGTTAATGACAAAGGCCACTGAAAAACTGACTGAGGCAAATTTTATAAAGTCCTTACTTCTTTTTAAAGTCCCAAATGCATTGCAGCTTCAAACAAGGGCAAGACACACATTAAACCATTATGAGTGAAATCAGGATTGCCCATAACATCAGTAATATTACCATAGTGACCCAGTTCAACATCATCCGCATCAAAAATAATGAGATAGACATATAGAAAGACAGATGGTGACATTCTGTTCGTATTGGTAACTGATAATGTCACAGGCAATACAGACGCACACTATAATGAGTTTTTGAAGATAAAAGTGATGTCTGTAAAATTTACCACAAACCAACATGAATGTGTAGACAATGGCAAGAACTCTTCTTGAAACCTTTTTTTTTTTTTTTTTTTTAAATAACGTTGTAAATAACATATCTGCTGTAGTTTTAGAGAATTATAAATAGAGAGTTTTAGAAAAGTCAAGACTGTCTTTTTCAGCTTTCATGAAAAATAAAAATAAGACTTTTAATAAATACATGAATGAATATAAGGACCTTAGAGCTGTGTATATTCATGTCTATAGTGGTGTCCAGGGCAATGTCACACACAGCTCTCCTTGTGACTCAGATAATTGTATTGGCTGCAGGAGCTGAATCGTCTGTCTCTCCCAGTTCTCATTACGCTCCTTTTCTTTTCCCATTCTGCACTTGACTTTATCTCTGGAGCTTTCCCATTGGCTGTAGATTGCCAGTCAGGTCAGTCACTGATACATCCCAAAAAACCCGTTCATTCGTCCAAACAGATGCACAGACATGCAGTATTTTTGGAGTATGGTGGCAGCACACGAGCAGGGAGCACTCCGACATGATCCAAACGAGTGCAGGGTCACGGATTGCAGTCTCCTTACATCAGGGTCTGAATATTAATGTGGGGGGACAGATAAGCAGCCGTGGCAATCCCTTTAAGGTCCTGCTTGTCTCTGGTTGGTGCTCCTGGTTAATGTATGCTAATTTGTATCTTTACTTTATGCTAATGGTGAATGCAGTGAGGTCTGAAGGCTTCAATCAATGCTCCATTCTATGTTTTTTGGGCCTCATTAGTGCATACCTGCCAGCTCCAGCTTTTAGGATGTGGATTGGGCTTGTTTTGCCTGTCCAAAAGGGGGCAGTAGTTATAGCTGAGTTAATAGATTTTCATTAAGGGCTATTAGCAGGAGGTGAGTAGCTTTGCCTTTGCTTCTTTCCAGCTTGTTCACTCCCTGTTTGCAGCAGGTCATAGGGTTCTGACAGAATTTGCATTTCTATTGTCAAAAGATTAATGAAAGTTTCCAAAATAAATGTATGGTACATTCATACAGCTACATGAATAGTGATGTCATACAAGCGCTACACAAGTTGCATTTTATTGTGAGACGCAGTAACTGCAGGGGACTCATAAAATATGGATGCCATTCCATGAACTAAATCAAAGTGAATCAATCCCAGTCTAGTGCTGTAGAATGGACTTAGTGTCGTAAACTGCTGTAACAGAAGAAGGAAAAGATCCAGTTGCTTCCCAGCTTTCTAAACTCCAAACAGAAAAAAAACAATAGAGTATTTAATTCTTGAAGCAAAATCAGATAATAAGACTCTGGTAACAGCTTTTAGTACAAAACCCACTGCATTCTGTTTCTTGGCATATGACTGTTTATCACAAGAACAAGACAAGTTTTGTTTGTGAAAATTATTCTGTTTGGTGTTTTCTGTTTTTTTTCTCTTCCTATCGTTCACCAGGCCAAACTGCAGTGTTTAGCTTCTCCTTTGAAACCGTTGCTCACCGTTGGAACTACAGCTCCTTATATGGAAAATACTTTCTGACCTGCCACAACAACTCAGCACTCAACATTTTCACCCCTTCAGTGAGACAAACTGTTCAACAGCAGCCAGATCAAGAACTGCTGTTTCAAACCCTGCCATATTGACCTCAGTTGTGCCACTTTGTAGAAACGGGGCCATGATCTGGACCTCCACACTGACAATGATAAATATTCTGTCCATCCCAAAGTCATAGTTGAAGGCAGAGTGGAGTGTAATGCCCACCACAGTCGACAGTCAAAGATGGAGATGTCTATTGTGATTCTGTGTGGAGTTTAGTCATTCAACACTCATTGATCGAACAGAGAAGAGACCTGCTCAGCGTGAGCTTAACCAGACTCTGTTTGAGACGGCGCCACTCACTGCCTCCATATTTTAGGGCTTTCTTTATCATGGCCACCTGACCTTTGACCCTATCCTCCTCCTCCTTCCCCTGGACGACTACCAAATCCTTTAATCCGGTCTGCTCTGTGACCCCTCCGTTTTGTCCTGTGCTGGGGTACATGTCTGCACCCCTGCCCCGTGAAATTGCACAGTTTTGTGGGAGAAGGGACAAAAGTTGTGGTAGAACTGAAAGATGCTGCTGCTGCACAATGAATCTAATAGACCTTGAATGGAGACCTTTTCACATCATTTTTTGCCTAAACTGTAATATTGATTTGGAGTAGATTTGTTTTATGTCATTGGGGGCACTCACATTGGGGGACTGATTCCTGCCTTTGTGTGCACCTTTGCAAACATGTTGATAATGTGGATGTGAATGTTTCTTTAAAACTCCTGCTTTCTAGTGCACAGTCAGCCACAGCTCAGACATGTAGATCAAATACAGTTCTGACATTCTATCTAATAGTAAATATCTAGTTTAATTTTTATTTGAAGACTGCTAAATATTAGTGAACAATAGTGGGAGAATAAGCACCACATGGCAGAAGACAAACCGTCTATGGATTATGAGTGTGGCTAAAGCCCAGTGACCTCACATCCACTCTTTAATCATCTTTACTGCAAAAGCCCCGCCCATCATGATGTCAGAGACGTGACAGGTGGATTATGGGAAGCACGACCGCACTGTTCAAAGAAAACGGGGAAGATTGACCCCATTGTGTCTGCTTTTTACATCAAACCTAGAGAAGACCCTTACTTTTAGCCTGTGCTTATTTTAGAATAGAATGGTATGTTTAAAGGAGGAAAGCCCTTGTGCAAAGTCTAATCACAGGTTTTACTTTCCCCGCTCATTGTATCATAGTGAGCTATTAGTGAATTCTATCATATTTAGTGAAGATGAATAGGAAACATAAGAGAGATGACTGCAGTGTCTCACATTAATTAAACAGACTAGAGTCCTCCCATAGTGTAATTTGCTTCCAGATAATAGCCTATTTGTATTTGTTAAGCCAGGCCTCTGCATTTCTTTGCCTTTTTTACATTGTACTTGAATATGACAAAAATGTAAAATTTGAAGGCAGCTTGTAAATTTAATTCAGGTTAGATTGCTTGCTTACATTGTGTAACCTAACTGCCACAGTTAAACTTAAACAATACACAATAGAAAATAAAATACATAATTATTTTCATAATAAGCTGTAAACTATACTAGTACGATATTAGACTTATATATATCTCTTAGGTTTAGTGCTTCTGAGAAATGTTCCTCTGGAATAATCTGGGATTCGAACCTGGGTCTGCCGGTACCACTCCGTTCCAGAGAATATTGTAAATGACTAATGAACCCGGGTGAACCGTGCACCTGTGCTGTGTGTGACGTCAGACGCAGCCTACCTGTTGTACGCTGATCTCAGTGTGTTTCCGGATGGGCGGGGCTGGGAGCGCGAGGCTGTAGGCGCGAGGCGGTCTGATCTACACAGCAGCGCTCGCGCCGGTCACAAACCCTCACATGAGAGCAGCTCCTGCGGAGCTTCAGCGCCTCGTAAAACACAAGCTGATGCTTTTGCTTTAATTTTCCAGTGTTTATCCAATATTTGAGTCGCTGTACGAGTGTTTTTTCTTCACCAGTGGGGCACACTCAACGACACCGGGGACCGTGGAGGCGAGCGAGACTCCGTTTGTTTATTCTAACCAGGACTGGAGTGGACTGCCGCCGCTCGACTGGACGCTACTTTGGAGCACTTAGAAACGCAGGTTGTGCACGGAATACACCAAAAACATTACTGAAACTTGTTTACTTTTGCTTTGAACATGACCTTTTGTCTTTAGTGGGCAATAGAAGCTGAGCGGATGTACTGTTCACTTGTGCGCGCTGTGTACACAAAACAGCACCGTGCAGGGGAAGGACTAGCTGCTCTGTGTTAGCGACACAGATCAGGTGTTGCGTTCAGGAACTAATTGCATGTTGTTTTAGACAGATAGCAGAGACGTTCAAGTGAAGACCAGGATGTATTGCAACTGAGTTGTGGACTTTGTGCAATTGAACTGAAGAGCAGACCGGGAGCTGAACATGACAGGTCCTCTGGGCGTGATGCTGCCCCTGCTCCTGACGTGCTGTCTGTGTGGAGCCTCTCGGGCAGCGGCTCTGGGACTGGGAGGTGAGTGATGAGAATGAACACTTAAGCTCTCACACTCCGTCCACATTTTCATCCCTGGCATCGTTTGACCAATAACCCGTACAACTGATGTGCAGTATTTCATTGCCTGTGCCTGCATATGATCGTTATTGACTCGTTTCGTTTCAAAACAAGAGCACGAGGTAGCTAGGACTGGAACACACTTAAAGGTGCAGCAGGCAGTCAGTTTGTTTCTGTTAAATTACTTCTGATTAGACAGCAGTTAAGTTGCTTCTGTGATGTATTTTTGAATTTAAAAGTTTAATTTGAAGCGTTAAAATTCATTAAAAAAATCATAAGCTACAGAGTGCTCAGATTCTTTCGATGTTTCTTGTTAAAACTAATACTTACGTCCATCTCCTGATGCATAAAAGCCTACCTCAGCTTGTGTCATTTTGTCCTTTGGTGGAAAAGATCAGTGTTTAAAGTTTCAACTGTGCTGTGTTCTGCACACTGTTCCAAGAAGGACTGCCTTCTGCTTTCACCGGCGCTTGATAAATGGTGATGCTGGCGAAGCGAGCAGGTGCCAGACTTGTTTTACTCCAGACTGGGCAGAAAGAATCAGCGTGGCTTTATGCAGACACGGAGCTGCATTCGCATTTAAAGGGACAAACAGACGAATGCAGCGCAAGGGATTGATGCACTCTCTCTTGTCTTATCATTTGTTCTCATGTCCAGACGAGGCAGGAGTCAGGATTACTGTCTTTTGAAGCTGACAGTGCTTGTCACAAATCTCCACGTTAACATTACTAACTTTCTTTAACAATTTCTATAAGCATTCTATACGTGTTTGTGGTTATTAAGTAAAAGGAGACAGATTTGTATGGCTGTAAGTGAGAGTGAATGGGAGAGGAGCCTGGCTCTCTAACAGGCTGCCTCTTTGTGCTCTGTGAGATGGGGTCAACGGCACACACTGGCCAGCCTTCCTGTTTTTGGGAAACAGACAGACAGTTAAATGGAAAACATAAAATAGAGGAGACATCCATCACAACAAAATAAGAAGAAGCTCACAAGGCGAGCATTAGGAGTGGCTTTTCAGAATGGCTCACAACGTGTATGTCTTTAGTCTTTCTTTGTGAACTGGAAACGTGATTTGAAACGTGCATTTTTTGGTCAGTAGAACCTGTTTGCTCCCAGGATTTCTTTTTGCTGAGCCACGTGATGGTGTTTACTCCCAGATGTAGCGGGGAGGAAAGATCAGAAGGTTGCGTCACTGTGTCCATTGACGGCCTGTACTCCAGTCGCCTGACCTTATTAGTGGGCTGCACTCGGCTGCACAGCTCATTGTGCTTTCGCCCTGAGTACGACCTACATCCACAACCAGGGATACACGCGAACTCTCTTTAGACAGTTCACTGAATAAATGCAGCGGCTGCGGGTCTGCTCCTTGTCTCCTTTTGAGTCAGAATGCTTGTGACACTTTGGCCACAAAACAAATGAGCCAGTGCCAAAACACTGCAATGAAGAAAAGCGTTGAAGGATGGCCATATGCATAGTACTGACAGTAGGTTTCACTTTCACAATAACAACTGCTTTGTCAAAGACCAGTTTGTCCTCACTCGAGACTATACAGTCGTCAGCGCTTGTTATTTCTACTCTCCTCTTATATAAGGCTGTGGAGCTGAGCTGCTGTCAGGTGATGGGTGTGTGCTCAGTTGGGTACACACCTCGCTTTCACAGCTCAGTGAAGCTCATGGTGAAATAATGATCTATAGGCTATTAAGTATGTATAATAATAGGAAAATGACAATATGTAAATATGTGTCTTTGTTGAATGACTGACAGTATGACTTACAATATGTTTCTCTTTTGAACATTTTTTTTAAATTTTGCACCACAGTGTAGATTTCATTTGACTGGCCAGATACCTTTATGTGCATTTTCACTGCTGTTGAATATTCTACAAATAAATTTCCCTTCAGGGAAAATTAAAGTTCTCTTGCCATGCCATTACTGCAGTTGAGCTTATTGCACATACAAGCATATTGCACATACAATATATATTGCAATAACAGTATGTTTTTGGTATATTGTACAGTCCTACAAGCAAACTACATGTATTGACTCTCATTAGCGCCCATAGGGCTCATAGAAAACTCTTTTTTTTGTTACTTACTTTATTTGTGGTCAGAAGTAGAGTGTGTGTTTTAGTTTGGGATGTCTCTTCATGTGCCACAGAGTCATTACTGACTAGGACTGGTGTGGCTAATTAGACATTGTTCCAGACTCTGGTGAAGTGTTTGGGGAAAAGTCATAAAACTGTTTGGCACAAATGACATGCTGGATAATGTAGTTACCATTGTATGAGTGTGGGGTTTTAATTCAGAGAAGTCACAAAGAAGTCAGTTACAGTTTTGCTAAAATGGGAGTACTTGGTGGAAACATACAGAGAACATGTGGAGTCAGACCTGTTTCTTTGGTCGACACAGGTTCATGGGTGTTTTAATGCCCCTCACATGAAACTCATTAGAGCGTCGACACACAAGGGTGGCTCTGACTCCCAGCGGTGCACCACATGGAGGGAGCAGGCTTCATTTCCAGTGCAGTGAGTGAAGAGAAGCAGTTGATTTGATTAGTCATTAAGCACCACGCCGCTCCCTCCCTCAGGCCACCCACTGACCATCTATTGTGCCACCTGCTTGGCTCGCACATCACTTTGTCTGCCGTCTCTCCAAAACTATACTTTCTCTTTGTTTGTAGTCAACAGTAGCTCAACTGAATCTCTATTCAAACATTTCACACTCCACTCACTTTTCAAGATGGAACGTTCATGCTCCATTGTAGTTTTCTCTTGTAGTGCCAGCTTTGCACTTGGCTAGTGGTGAACTATGTGTGTGGGTGGATGGTAGACGCTCATAAAAAAGACTAATGGAGGCAGACTGTAGATATAGTGAGGGCCTTGGATGGAGTATAGAGTGGTGGGCGGGGCCACAGGCAGCAATTGCGGCAGCTCTACAGGTTCGATTGTTGTTAGGCTGTACAAAGATTTGATGATTCTGATGCATCTCCTTAATTCCTTTTTTTTAAAATACATAATGTATTCAATCGGGTTTGTGCTCAATGCATATGAGCTTAAAGCTAGTTCTCAGAGACTAGGGTCTGTTCCCCTAAAAAAAAGTTTCAGTTAAGAGTTTGAATCGTAAGTTGGGCTGATGGTGATGCAGTTGCAAGTCATTCACTCTGTTGTCATGTGGGTTCTATCGTACACTGCACTTAAATCAAAAACATAATAACACAAAAGCAGGTTGGCTACAAGAGTAAAGCGTGCTCAGACCCAGGCCAGGATTGTGGCAGTGTGAGGGCAGATGGTACAGGACAGTCGTACTCAGGCACAGCAAAGTAAAATCACAGTACAACACAGATAAAAAAAAAATGAAGACCAGAATATCGTATATAGCGAAGGGAAAAAATGTCCGAAGATCCTATCTCCTCTGTCAGTTAGAAACCGCTTGAAATTTAACGCCATAGCTTTGCAGTATTGTGTTGATAGAGGGTGTGTTCTTAATGCCCAGAGTTCAGATTGTCTTGATTGGACTCTTCAGTTGATTGTAAGTGGACAGACATAATACTGATTGATTTGTTCGTCTCTTTTGTCCATTTGTCTTTGGGTGGAGGGACTGAGATCGAGGCTTTGTGAAGCAGATAAGATGGAAATGCTCTGAGCCTTTAAAGTCTGATAAGCTGTATTTTTATCCAGTCAGAAGGTGTTCTTCAACTTTACAAATCTGGATAGTCTTAAGCTAATATTGCAGATCTGAATTAGAAAGAACATGAATGAAGGAAGTACATTATGCCAGTTACCATCAGTCTATTCAAAGTCATAATTCCAGCAAATATTCTCTCACTCCTCCTCACGTTCGTCAGCAAAGTTCATTGACTTCTCATGGAGCATTAGTCGAAGAGCGGCGCATATAAAGCCCTGATATTGTCCCTGTGTGGCAGAATTACATTACCCACATAGCTGTGCGCACACTCCCCCATGTTGTTTGTGAACGCTCAGCCTACACAGGCGTTCCTGCGACTGCGGCCTGTCAGACAAGAGGTCAAGCCCAGTCACAAGTCAAAGGTCACACACACATCACATTCTACACAACATTCCCAAGGAGTCTTCATGTTCAGCTCAGTTCAGCCTTACCTTTGCACTTTCATTGAAGCATCAAAAGGTCAATCATATGTTAAGCTCATATTGTTATTGGCTCGGAATAATTCTCCTTCATTCTTTCAGTCCTCCTTATTATTTCCCACACTTCAAACAGATCTTTGGAGTATATTTTATTAAACGCGGTTAAGCTCGAGTTCAAGTCTTGCCGTCGGCGGCTTTTAAGGGTGATGATAGCAGACTACAGCTGCAGCATGTATCAAACTCTTTGGAATTCACACTCACCATTTGCACTTATTTTTTCTCTTTGGTTCTTTGTGGCCTTATTCTGTTGTAATCACATTTAGCCGTTTAAGTTGTGATTCAATTTGAGCCAAAAAAGGAGAAGGAAATGAAATGACTTCTTCTTTAGGCGGTAACACTGTGCTGACTCCAGATGTGGAGCGTCAGTCATCAATCTATATCAACTTGATCCGTCACAAGTCACGGAGGAGTAAAGGACAAAACAGCCCAAACCTGGTCAATGTGGATCAGTAAGATAAAAACAGAACAAGTATGTCTTAAATGTCCCACGATCATGAAGGTCATAGCGGAAATTCATACTTGTGTTTTTTATTTTTGTATGTGATCATACTTTCCGTTTTACAAAAGATCTTTTTCCACATAAACAATATATCAGAGAAGAACATTCTGATTTATCAGTCAGACAGTATGCAGATCTATCCTTTGCCTCCAAAGAGACTGTTCCATGTTCCATGTTGCCCTGCTTTTTATTCTTATGGTGTTTTTTTTTTAGTTTGGTTCTAAAATACCCTGGAGAAAGTCAAAGGAATAAGAAAGAAGCAAACAGATCTAAACGGTGTGTTACTGATAAATAAAAGCACAGAGTGAAATTGATCAGTCTGACACAGGCAGAAGGCGATAGGTGTCTGAGGTCATAGGTCAGTCAGGTCACCTTGTTTACGCCAAGGCTCCAGTGGCATCCATTTAACCTGTTCACACTGAGGAGGTCAAGGGCACATTGTCCAGACAGAATGAAGAACCTGAGAGTGTGGGATTGTGTTCAGCCACACCTCTGCTCTTCTCTGTCTGTTTAGGCCTGCTTTAAATCATCTTTTGTCTCTCAGATGAAAAATTTTATATTTTTGTAGATATTATATTGAATTTGGTATTTGGGTTTGACTGTTATTGATCCAGTCAGCAAAAATCGTAACAGCAAAACAGCACGTATAATTCTGTGCTGCCCTGCACACAGTGTATCTCAAAGCAGTTTCTGTACAAGCCGTTTTAATAGTGCTGAATATTGGTCTTTACACAAAAGGTATAATAACCAGAATGGTTATCAGAGCAGATTTTTTTTATATTGTTGCTTTATTATGCAGCTTTAATATCTGCTAAATAAACTGATGATGGTTGACTGTTTCTGTTCAAGACTAAAGTCTGCTCTTTGTGCAGGACCTGTGTCAGCATTAATGCAAAAGGGTGAATGTGGGTGGAGAACCTGAAGAAAGAAAACAACACACATCCCTCTTACAACACCATACTATACCTTCTCTGGACCTAGACATCGATCCCTCCATCTTGCTCTCATTTCTGTGAAGAGCAGCCAAAATCAATGCTAAACCTTTGTGAACAGTGCGTTTGTGTGAAAGGCTGGTCTAGTTTGGAAAAGATGGACACAGCGGTTTGTTGTTCTTAAAGCGCTGATGCAGGCAGCTCCTTCTTGGATTGTGCCTGGTGGCATTTTTCAGTGTCACTGACAAGTCACTGAGTGAAGACTGCTGGGTTTGAACGCTCAGAGACGTCTCATAAACTCCAGCTTCACTGCTCTAATACTACATCACAACATGATCTGAGGAATACACTGCAGAATATGAGCCATTGTGAGACTTGTGTTTATAGGATAGTTTACTTGTTGAATTATTAACTTATATAAATATTTAAACAGTTGACACTATATTTTTTCTACTTCCAGATGCTGATGCGCATAAATTGAGGCAGGCATTATTAGGACCACAGAGAGGGCTTCTCCAGGGGCTCACATTGCTCCAGGCTCAATCTGAGTCAACTCATTTGTACTAATTTAATTGAAAAAAATCTCTGGCAATATTCGATATTAAGCCCACAAACCTTTAGGTAAGCCCCACTTTATGAATTCCTGCTGCGGGCAATGATTTGAGTGCGGGCAGTGGGATGAAGAGTCAGAGGAGGAAATTATGAAATAAATGACCCCCCCCCCCAATTGTCAGCAATCTTTTTTGATTGTTTGAACCCCATCTTCTAGGCAGCTTTTTCTCCTGGTTTTACTACACAGACTTGTTTGTATTCTGAAACTACACCTGATAGCTGGAGTTTGACCTTCAATACATCATATTTAGTATGTTTCAAACTGAAATGCTTTATATGGAGACACACCCCATGCTTCCTTTTGCGTCATATGATCATAATAAGTTTATGTTTAAAGCTGCTTCTTTTGACTTTAAAGGCTTTATACTAATTACTTTTCATATTTTTATAGATGTCATTAGTGAGATGATAACACAGCGTGAACACATTTTCTAAAAGTGAGTGCCCTCCTCTTGAGTACTAGATAACCCGGTTTAACAGGCACTTCAAGGCAAACAAAGCAGGTTTAACCAGGAAATTGACTCAGTTCATTGAAGCACAAATGTGTGCACTACAGCACAGGTCTGTCTGTGGCTCTGTGTGTACCCTTCCCTCTGAGTGTATTGTGCTCACTCTCTCATTGACCGTGGAGTAAATGAAACCACCTCTGCTGGTTGTCGCTGTTTGTGTGGAACTTTTGGCAGCCTTAGCCCTGGCTTCCTTCACACAAAGCCATCCCAACAGCACGGGCTACCCCACTGCTACTTTTTGTTTATTGATTGCTCATGTCTCTTGTGGTAACATTTCAAATGTGGATTTGATTTCCTCCTGCATATTGACCTTCTGTCTGTCTTTGTTTGCAGTGGGAACTGTAATGGCAGAAAACAGAGCAGGATAAACACAATGGGAAAGCTGTCAGCAGTAGCTCTTAGGCGGGAATAATCCCCATGCATATGTGTACAGTGGTTTCTGAAACCTGCATGGGCTACTGGTCCCGTGCTTGTAAGGACAAACCCCTCATTAAATCCCCCAGTCTCTCTTTTACAGTGTTTCCCCCCACCTCAACCTTTTTTATTGTGGTTGGCTTTAATTGGAGTCTGAGGTGGTAATTACAGGGAAGCCAAAGGAGTCTGGAAGCTGAAGGAAGAAGAAGGCGGGAGGAGACGCTTCAAAGGGTGGCACCTTTTTAGGAAAAGCACTTCAGATACAGAAGAGTACTCCTTTTATGCCAAAGTGTAAATGTATACCATTAAGTGTTGAATCAGACACATAGTCCTTCTGTACTCTTGAACATTATTTATTCTATTTTTTTTGTATTAGTTGACCTGATGTAATATTACATGTAATATTACCTTTATCCAAGCTCCAGCAAACCTCACATAAGGATTTTAAACTGTTGTTAGATCTCACTGAATGCATCATTTATTCATTCAATTATTTCCTAAAGCAATCCCAGCTTCTTAGGTTGTTAGTGGTGACAGACGCTGACAGACAACCTTTCACACACATAGATTCACCAGTTTAGAGTGACCATGGCATTCAACCCATTCTTGCGTGTTGAGTGCTTTATAATCAATTTTTTGCAGTTTTCTTTCTGAGATTCTACTATGACTCTTCTCTTTCATTTTGTCCCTTTTTGTAGATGATTTGTGCTTTCCGACTACCTAACCTGTAAATGAGCTCCAGAGGCCCCTCCTCTGCTCCTGTCTGGGACACACACTGAGGACACATTAATGCTGATCCACATTATCATAATTGTAGTGTATGCTGAGCCTGTGGGTGAGTCCAGGGGGAATACGCAGAGGGTGTTTAGAGCCACACTGGCTCTATACTTTGATCTCTGAGTGTAACATTACAATGAAAGACAGGCTTTTTAAACACAGGAGAGATATGGCACCACGTAAGAGCACATTAACCAAGTCTTTGTTTTGCATATTTTTATACAGGAGAGTGTACATCAAAGCTCAAACAAAGCCCACTTGTTGGCTTGTTATATAGATCTGTTCATGTTTGCTGTGACCTGTGCAGCGTTGCATTTGGAAATGAGCCAATGATATATTTTTTTCATTTTTAATGTCAACGGAGCTGCTGCTTCAGTTATGACAAAAGCTCAGGAGGCGTCTGGTCTGTGGCACTGATGTCACACACACAATATGAATGAGTGACAGAGTGAAGGAAATCCAAAGCACTGCTCAGTCTCTTTTTAACATTCTGATTAGAAATGTGCAGTCACATGACATGACGACATACGGCAAAGTCATCAGTGTAAGTGCTTTTACGTAACGGGCCCTGAATGGAAATGAGGTTCCAACGGCAGCACAGATTAGATCGATTCTTGCTGTTGTGTTCAAAGGCACAGATGAAAGAGACAAAAATGCAAACCTTTCTGATGATAACCGCCAACATCCAGGTTCAACCAAATTTCACGGAGTTGTAATGTCTTGACGTCTTGTAGAGCAGCCTCTACAAGACTAACTAACTAACTCTGGATTTGAAATGTGTCCTCTTTGTCTTTTTATTGGAACTGCTATCAGTTACAGAGGGCAGGCAGTTTTTTTGCTGAATTTGAGGAACAGAGAGAAGAAGTGAAAGAAGAAACCTTAAGATATCATCTAGTGTTTACTATCAAGCATTTTAATGGGAATGCTCAGCCCATACTGAAGTTTAGGGGTCTTGAATTTTGGCTAATGTAGCTTTAAATGTAACATCAAACATTTTAGCAGCACATTGTAATAAGCTTTTTGATTAGTAACTAAATGACTTTGCACTTTGTCCTTAGAGGTCAGATATGATCAAATAACATGAGCAGCTGGCATTTTATGGACTAAACAATTGACCTATGGATTGATTAAACATAACCTCATTACTTTAATATAAACAATTTGGGCAATGGTTATTTTAAGATTGGCTGTAATTAAACACAGCTTTTGAGCATTTTCAACTCAGCCACATCATTTAAACTTGAAGCAAACACAGTCTCAGTAAGCTGTAAGCTGCTGGACTCCTAACAAGGTATTAAACTGTTACAATCTCTTAATGGAAGTGTTTTTGTTTGTCTGTAGCACTCATATAGAAGAGAAACAGAGGGCTTACTGCATTAGCGACACTAAGAGCTGGTGGGTCTTAGCCTCCTCAAACATATGTCTTAGGACTGTCTGTGCACATGTGTGAGGGAGTGCACTTAAGGAGGAATTTAGGGCTGAGACTCACACTAATGAGCTTTTAGAGGAATGGGAATCACTCTGAAATGATTTTTTAAAACAGGTTTAAATGCACTTGTTTGATTGAGTTCAACGTCTTAAATGACAAATAAGCATTGATTTCAAATATTTGAAAGAAAGAATGTTAGTCTGTTGTTAAAAGATGAGTTTAATTCCTGACAAAGAATCGTAAAACCGGGCTTCTTCATTTACAGGTTTTGCTAATGTGTGTGGCAACATTATTTATTCATGAAAATGGTAGGTAATGGATTAAGCCATTGTGGCATCAACACTGGATTTGCTTAGATTAGCTTGTATAGACATCACAGAGCTTTTCCTTTGCTAAGGTAAGAAAAAAGAAGATGGAATTCAGTTTTAAATAGACAATAGCTTTATGAATTCATGTAGGAAACACCCTGCGTACAATCAACTGTCTTGTCATGCATTTGTATTTGTTTGTGTATTGTCCAAATAGTTCAGTGACTCACTACAGTTCACTTGGGTGTAATGTTCTAAAACACAGTGAATGTGTATTATTTGTCCTTGGTTTTAGTGCTAATGAATGATTAACATTAATGGTTGAGTTATGGTGCCAACTGAGCTGCTACCTGAGCAAACATTCCCCACGGCGCTTACAAAGACCTCAAAGATCTGTTATATTCACACCATTTAGTGCTAACTATATTTAAGCTAATTTAAGAATATGAGCTACACAACACTTCCCTATTATAGAGAAGCAATATATTTAACAGGCTGTTAAGTTGCTTTATTTGCTAATAACAGTCAAAGAGTGTTAAGTCTTGGGCAAAATTAGAAATGTTTTCATATGGGAATGTGTGACACATCCAAGAGCAGGGTTTACTTTGCCATTGTCATCATTCTCCCACAGTGTGCCTTCCAGCAGCAAAGCATCTCGGGAGGTATCTGAATCCATGTGGGTGCACTGTTTTTCCTGATGCTTCCCACACAATATTCCTGCGTGTGCACCGCAGCATCCGGGTGCATTTTTTCAGCGCCGTGCACAATGTCTTATCAGCTGATTGAAAGTCCACTCATTAGTCATAGTTACTCACATGTGAGACATACGCTGAAGGAGACTGTCAGGGAGCTTCAACGGACCACTCCCTTTAAAAACATGGTCAAACAGAGTTATTGCTAACACTAGAGCATTTAAAGGGACAGGTGTTAGTTATAGGCTGATGCGTGGTTCAGTTTGGTTTGTCAGCCCGGCTGGTTTGCATTGTGAATGGAAAATAAGTTTGCATGTTGTGATACTGACAAGAATGTAAATGAGCACTTCACATGAAAACATTTCGCTATAAGCCTGAAAATACTTTTAGCTCAAATCGGACTGATCCTATTGTTGTGGTTGTGGCCCTGTGGCAACAACTTAATCCAATGTCATGCTCCTTTATATAATCGCTCTCTGAAGTCGTCTTTCTGCTCTGACCAACAGGTTTGTTCAAAGTGTTTCATTTAGTGCCTGATGCATTTCCGTTTCTTTAAAGACAATCTTACTCAGACATTTCAGTGAAAATTGTGTTGCAGTTGCTTTTAACACCTTTTGCAAAAATGCAGGTTAGGTGTCAGTTGTTGTTTGGTCGTTTGTCAGTGGTGAAAAAACACATTGGTTTCTGTAACTTAGACACTGTCACTGCTGTAATTGAATTTGTGTGTATTTGTCTGCACTACATCATATTTCACTTTACATAGTAGTATTTGGTCCCAGTGGATTCAGAAAGGCTACGTCCTTACCAGAGTAGTATTAGGTCACATCAATATCTCAGAGAGAAAATTAAATGGGTCAAAACTGGCGTGTCCTTGTATTCATATGGGTTTTACTAATGGCCCATATGGCACCCTGCGAAAAACTGCAGACTGAGCTATCATCAGATTGTTTTAAAAACCACAGACATTATTTGAGCTGCTGTGGTGCTAGCATCAGCATTAACCAAAACACAGTGTGCAGTGCAGCGTCAGAAGAAATGTTTTTTTTTCTTCCTTAAAATAGATTTAGCTACTCAAAACTAAACTCAAATTAATTCGATGTATTGCCCAGCACTTGGTTAGGGAGACAGGGAGTAAACAACTAAATATTGTATGAAGTATAAATGGTTTAGCCAAGCCAAGGCAACCATTTTATTTTATAGCAACAGAAGGTGCACCAAAGTGCTTTACAGTAATGTAGGAAAAGCAAAATACAAAAATACAAAGTAAAATTAGAAAAGTAATCGTAAAAGTTAAATCATAATAAAATGGAGAGACCAGTGGAGACTTTTTATTGCCTGTTATTTTCAATACATTATTATGTGATTTGGAGTAGTCTTGCCTCCTGTTTTTCAATATTTACCTTTGAAGAGTTCTTATGACTGCCTCAATGTGCTGTTTGTTTACTGACTCTTTGTATAACATGTGAAGCTGCACACATCTGCATGTGTGTTTGTCAGCAGCCCAGCTCTTAACTCATTGTGAAGCAGTTTTGCTGTTCTATGGGCCTCTTAGCTATCAACTGCTGATAAAGATGTGGGACTAACATGCCCTGCTAATGGTATGAAAATAACCCAGCAGTGCACAGAAGGAAAACAGCAAGGGAAGGAGACCAGACATTTAATTTTAGACAGCTGAAAGCTCCACTGCAAAGTCGACACAATACTTCTGGCTATAAATCTGACAGAGATATAATAGCTGTTTGGACTGATACAAAGTTCTCCTTATTCGGTCAGGAAAATTAATCTTACTCTGTCAATGTCCATTCAGGATGGGGCACACAAAGGCAGACAGGAAGCTGCATTTGTCTCACTTTCCTAAAACTCTGTGCCTTGTTTTTCTTCTGATATGTTCTCTCATATTTCCCTTCAGTGCCTTTGAATGGAAAAGCCCCGCCTCTTCAGGTGTGTCCTAGGACAGGTGCAGCAGGGATGTAAACAGATCTAGTCAGGCGGGTACCGCTCTGGTTCAATTTCATATCTTTTCATTTGTCTCTAAAGTGCTTGCCCCTGTCTGGCCCAATCAGAGCAGACAGTTTAGGAGGGTGTTAGACTCTGGGGAGAACAAGAGGATTATAGGACCTGATTAAAAAAGCAGGGGCTACAGCTGTTTTACCTGACTGTAGCAAATAAAAACTAGATTTACTTTTTCAGTTCATTAAGAGAAGGGTTTTGCATAAATGACATGAGCCAATTTCAACATCACCTCACTGCTTAAACCCATTTTACATGATGTTACTCATTTTAATTTGACATTTATTGTATACATTTAGACATAATTTCTTCTCATTTTAAGGTGCAATATGACTATAAATGTAGAAGAAGTGCTGCAATTGATAAAAGATATTCTACTGTGAGCTTCTGGGTTGGAACTGTCACAACAACACATCCATTTAACTGTTTATACAATACATTGTGCTCTCATGAAGAACAGTTTGAGGTTACCCTAAAACATGTTGATAGATTTTTGCTGATTGTTGTCTAAATTACATTTGTACATGACAGTGTGGAATTGAGAGGGCAGAAAACTGGGGATGATTGGTGGATGAGAGTCAAGACGAGCTGTCATGTTGTGAAGAGGCTGGGTATCCTGGGATCAGCAGAGCAGGGCCTGGGCCATCTCTCCCTTTGGCGTTAATAAAGGAGACACTGGGTTCAGGCTATTGTGTGAGCGCGTGAGGGGGCCTTCCCATCAACAACATTAATCTGTCTGACAGGGGCTTATGAGAAGAGAGCACACACCCCTCTGGCCCCAACAGTGGAGCGGCCCGGCGCTGAGGGGAAAGTCACGCGGTGGAGATGCTAAACTTTAGGACAGCACCTTTTATAGACGCCACAGTCAAAGAGGCAGTAAAAAAAAGGATTTATTTGCTGCAGCTCCACAAGAAATTAACAGTGTACCAGAGATGGTGCTTTTGTTAGATCAACAACTATGAATGTTGTGTATATTGAATAAGGCTAAATATGTGACACAGGTAATACTTTATCAATCCAAAAGGACACAGAACAACTCAAAATTGACTTTTTGCAGTGAGTGTTGAAGAGCCACAACAGATCAACACAAGACTCACTGCTCTTCCGTGACACTTTACTTTTTATAATTCTATGGACTTGAATGCAGTGAGCTACACTGTAGGTTCTTCAGGCCACTAAAGCAACTCTGGTCAATATGAAAAAATACCACTGGACCTTTATTATTGCATTCTTTATGATAACTATATTGTATATTTTATTTTCACAGCCCTATTGTGTTGGCTGCGTTTTGGTGTTGTAGCCTGACAGTGTCCTCAAATCTGGCTCTGATTACATAATGACACAGCACTCTCTTTCTCTCTCCAGCGTATTCTTCCTCAGAGTCTCCTCAGGGTACGGCACCATCTAATGAGTCCCATCCTCTCAATACTTTATAAAGCCCTGGCTGCACTTTGCTTTATTTTTTTCCTAAGCCATGCTTCAGTGGAGACTGTAGATCTGCTGCACAAGGCACAACAGCGCACTAAATCACCTGAGCTGTGCTGACTCATGCCTTGTCTTTGTGCGAACCAAGTAGTGTCTCACCGGAGAGAGGATAGAGGTGACATCATGGAAACAGGTTCATTTGCACTTCACATGCTGATTAGGAACAAGGCAAGGGCGCCAGATTATACCATATTATTGAAAATGCCAGCGAATTCAGCCTTTTATTAGAATTTATACCAAGACTTAAAGAGTCTTTATGCTATGGCTGTGGACTGAGAAGGAGGCTGTTGTAGAAGTGAGTTTTATACGGAAGAAAAATCCTATCTTTATTCGAGAGCATAGTATTTCAGATAGTTTTTTTTCTGTATTTTAACTTTATTTACTCAGATTTACTGCTGCCCGCCCTTGAAACTGTGTGCTCACAATCAGAATTTTGTGCTTACATTCAAAGTGATGCTCTCACGCCCATAATGTAATTGTTATTGCCCACAAAACCTTTGCTTGCAGATCTTTTCTCCCCGCTCTCGGATCTTTGTGAAACTAACGAATCAGATGCCACTTCAACCAATCAAACTGACTTCTCGCTGGTGCTTTTGCTTTATGAATAAGACTGTCCCTTAAGGGTGGTTACAGTTAGAACAAACAGTCATTTTCCATTCTCTTCCACTGTGTTTGAGCTACTTTGTGTGAATGACGTTTATTTTATAGGACTTATTAACCCATGTAGAATCATGTGTTTTATAAAATTGTAATGTCTTGGTTAACTTGAACTAATCTGAAGAAATTAATATAGAGTAATATTTTCTATATAATCATCAAAAGGTATTTGAAATAAACCAGTAACAACTTCAACTGTTTTATTTTTTAATATTTTTGAGGCTTTACATTGGAGAAAGTCCAAAGTCTTTTTAAACGGAATGGTACAAAAGACATAATTTATTATTTCTTCATAATAATAGCATTTTGTTTAAAAAAAAATAGCAATATAAAAACTTAAGTAAAGCAAATGCTTAAATGAAAACATGAACAAAAAAATGATCAAATTTGATATTCCTTTACAGAATGTCAAGAAAAAGGGAATATTAGGCTGTTCAAAAAAATAGCTTTGTGTGCATTTTCTTAACACACTCAAAGATTTACTGTATAAACTGAAAAATGCTTTAGATGTATCTTTCCTGTGATTCACTGAACTGATCTTTCATTGTACAGGCACTACTTTTGAGAAGCAGACACATGTGTTGCATGGAGTCGACCGGCTTCTGGCTCCTGTGAACAGCCCGTGACCACTGCATCACATTCCACAATTCCTCTGCATTTCTTGGTTTTGCTCTGTAACGTCAACCTTGTCGGTCTGAAACCAAGATGCTGCTCTCTTACTGGAGTGTTTGGGGTCATTGTCTTTTTGAATAACCCATTTCAACCACAGCCAGTTTGTCAGCCAACAACTAAACACTGAATTCAAGCCACAGTAAACTATTAAGACAGTGAAGCATGGTGGCTCAAGCATCACGATACGGTAATGTTTCTCATACTTTGGGTGTTGGGCCTATTTATCGCATACCAGGGATCATGGATCAGTTTGAATACATTAAAATACTTGAAGAAGTCACATCGCCTTATGCCGAAGAAGAAATTCCCTTGAAATGGGTAATACTACTACTTTGTAATACTTTGTTGGAATACAAGTGAGCAGCAGTAGATCTGAGTGCACGCACAGGTATCTTTTGGTGAAACGGCAGTGGTTAGAACTTCAATCTCACACTTAGAAGGCCATGGGTTCAATCCCTGCAGACTGCTGTGTGGAGTCTGTGTGTCTTCCCTGTGTTACTGTGGGTCTGAAACATTCATGTTTAGGTGAATTAGTGAATAGAACTTGCCTCTTCCATCCCTTGAGTCTAAGTGTTGGTCATTATCCAATACATGTCCTGCCTTGGGCCCAAAGCAGCTGGGATAGGCCCAGCCCCCTGTGACCCTAATGGGTCAAGAGATAGAAGATGAATGAATAATGTGCTACCCTTTAACCAATATTTCCTTTATATTGATGTTGTTTGGTTTTGATATTTGCAGTTTGCAGTGGTCCCACATCTCCACACCCTCTGTGGGCAATGTGTTAAAACTGTCCGAAGAGATCAACGTGTTCTTTGCTATGCGCTGCTTAAATACTCTTCGATTTTTGCATGGATTTTTGGCTTTTACCCAGTAAAGCCCAATCAGTGATCTGTCTAAGGTGTAATAGGTCTGTTAGATTTTGAAAATGAGGTCAAATCCTGCTGTTAAATTTCTGTTAGTCAGCAGGACATAGGAGGAAACACATGCAGGATGTTGCCACTGGAAAAGCTGCATTCCAGGAAAACATTCAGTTACTGTACATTTGTCTACGGCTTGTGTTACTACAACATCAAGCATCTGCCCTCCCGCCCGCTCTTATCTGCTCTGCTGGCTCTATTACAGACTGGCAGCTTGTGGCTCAGGATTGACCCAATTTAAAGGTTTCACAACAACTGTGAATGAGGCTGAGGAGCAGGTCCTGCAGGTGTGTGGTATTAACAGGAAAGACCTGGGGAGAGGTTTCACTATAACTGCCTGTAGGCAATGTGAAAGCATCCGTCTCTTCACATTGTGATTACATGCTATTCCTGCTGTATATAAGAGTTGAAGTCACAGCACTAAATCATAGTATCTTTTTTTAAGAGTTTCCCAGGTTACCTTTTGTCTGTTGAAAGAAATCTGAATTTGTAAGAGCCAATGTGTGCATGTAATACTCTTACTCAGGTTACTTCAAAAAGTTTTATTTAAAGAGCTCGGAGAGCTCATGGTCAGACTGGTTTCTCTTCTTTAAACCTACACGATCAGTTTACTGAAAGCTGTTTTACCGAGCCATACTTGAAAATCTGCCTTGATTTTTACATCCGTATATGGTTGTGAAGAACTCTCGACCGTCATTTTCACTTCTTTGAACAGCGAAACCTCACTCAGTTCAGATATGACTGTTTGGTTTTTGTTCTGCACACCTGTTTCTGCTGCTTCTGGGCTGATTTTTTTCACTCTTATATTTATTGAATGCAGACTGAGGACTAAAGTAAAAGTTGCAATTATTCATGTTGGAATGAGACATTGCATTGCATTGGTCTTTGTCATTTTGAAGAACATTATTTTATAACATATTCATTTTACTTTTCATATTTATAGGCATTTGTTTCTGTTCACTCTTTAATTTAAAACACACAAATACAAGCCAAGGAGATTGCAATTAGCTATTTATATACTTGCATAGTACTGTTTATTTACACACACTGCAAGGTTCAATACAAAGTTGGTGGTTATGTATATTTGTCTAACTTGGTGTGTTTTGCTCACTTGGTGTTGCCTAACGCATATATTGTGGTCTATAAGCTCCCATTTTTGGAAGATTTCCTTTAGACAGTACCATAGCCATATCCTGTGGGAAGCACTAAATCTACTGACTGTTCGTCTTTAATTCACCTCTATTGCTCTGTCGTCCAGATACACTCTAGTACACACTAATGGGTGTCAGATATGAGGGAAACTTTCAACACATTCTAATAAAAAAGAAACTTCAAGCTAGAGTTGCTCCTCCTCACTTTGCAGTTTGTCAAAGTGATGGATAAAAAAAAAAATCCTCCAATGATGATGTCAAAGACTGTTACGTAGTGTACTATAATCCTTTAGTGTGAGCCTATAATAGCATCACAAAATTGCTGTGTTTGTTTCCCTGACTCCACATGAACACGAGAGCACAGTTCATAAAGCATTCGTAAACACACAAACAAGCAGGGCGCTCAGCCTTTGCATAAACCCCATCAGAGTCTTTCCTGTGCTATCTAGACCTCTGCATGTGTGACCATTGTACTAGAGCTCGAAGGAAGGAAAGCCACGCCTCTTTATTTCCCTTGTCGCCCGGAGTGAGAGTGACGTCACACACAGAGAGGCCTGTATGCCGTGTGGGAAATGACCCCTCGACCTCTGCATATAAAGTGTGAGATAGAAAAAGAGAAAAAGACGTATGGGTTCAGATTTGGTGTCTGGACTCGAGGGACGGGCAATCCATCTGTGGACAGTGTCAGCAATTTGTCACAAAGAGCCTGGAGGAGTGAGCTGACATGATTAAACACTACATACTGCGTCCAGTCGTGCCTGTGCTGTCATAGAGCTCAAATCTGTAAACGTCAGTGCTCTTATTAATGTTAATCAACGGCAATGATAAATAATAAACGCTGCTGTAAACGCTCTATACGCAACATCCGTACTTGGTTTGCTGTAAAGAGTCCGGGCCTACATTAACATGATGTATACACACTCAGCAAAACCTTGCATGAAAAATGAGCCCCATTGTTGAGAAATTTACATTATCTATTTATCACTGGGGCCTGGTCGTCAGAGCAGAGGCTTGGTTCTGGAGAATGAACAAAGGCGGTATGAAAGTGTTTGAGAATAACTTTGGACAAAAATGTCGTCTCAATAAAGTGTCCAAGTACATGGCCACTATTTTAGGAGCCTTAATACCCCCTTTAACAATCATAATGCTTTTTATACCTTCCTTTTTTCTTAGTGAGTCTGAATGTGAAGTGAATTATGGGTTATGCAGTCTCCCTCCATCCCTCTAACAGCAATCAGTGAATATGCAATGCTCCTACTGTAAGCAACTAGCACTCTATAAATGTCAAGCTCACATTATCTCACTGCACAGGCAAACATAGGACGCCTTAAGCAGTTTTCAAACTGGGGTGAACGCTGACGTGTGGTGAAGGGCATACCGCAAAGTGACCGTAGCATTTTACTGCCAGATTCTTGTCATAAACTTGTGAAAAATGTATTTAAGAGGGGCGCACAGTGAGCATGTGCAGTGTGGCTGGCAGTAAACCAGTGTGAGGAGAAGAATATTGATTTCTGCTCCGACTTTAATCAGACAACAGACTGAAGGGGAGCTACAGATAATATGTGTCTATTGATTTTTGGAATTACAAGGTTTTACACTTTTAGGCATATCTTTGATCTGTTGGCTGAAATATACAAAGCATTGACCATTTACCAAATCAGGCAAAAAATCAGATCTAATATTTGAAGACCGTTGCTTGTCTTTTTCTTACAGAATTGTCAGGTCCACATTTCCTGCGGCAGTGGCAATAGCAGAGTGAGTTTCTCTTTAAGGCTGGAGGCCATTTCAGGTTGACATCTAATCAACATGAGTGACAAGTGTTGGAGGAGTGAGCACTTCTCCTACCACATCGCAGTTATGCTTCATGTGGAAGGGCTTTTACTTTTAGCATTTTGTGTTAGAGTAAAGCTTTAAAATATATCTTTCAGCCTCTATCATTAGTTACTTCCTTTCTCTAAGCTCTCTCTGATCTGATCATACAACACAGAAGAAATAGCTGATTGTTTTGCCAAAGGGCCACTACTGCTTTTCTCTTCACTTTATCTATTTCTATTAACACTTTTAATACAAATCTGTATTGGTTTTCTTTCAAATTAAGGCAGAGAAATGAGAAATGCAGATAAATTACAGAAACAGATGCTGTGGAGTAAAGATCGTTAAGTTTTTTTTTGTTTGTTTTGTTTTTTATCTCAGCCTTAAAGATTGTGCAGATTTTTGTATCATGTTCTCAGCACTTCCCTCATGGGAAATCACACATTCTCAAGTAGTCAAATTGTAAATGTTACAGTTTGTAGTGCGTTTGCGTGACTTTGCATTGTTCACACTGAATAAATTTGAATAGGTATAGTATTAAAATGGTCAAAGAGGCTGTGGGATGGATTATAGATTATTGTAATATGCCTTTGAATGGGTTTGTGTCTATCAATAACTCCTGCTCGAAAATGACAAAATAATGTAGTGTGTGGCCTGCCTATTACTGTAATAATAATACTTATAATAATACTGTACGGTTTTGCAGAAACCACCCCTCACTACAATTAACAGGCTAATTACTAATAACACTTTCTTGACAAATGTGTTAATTTAAAAGACGACAAAAAGAAGAAGTGTTCTACTTCTGCCTGAACTCTATCTCAACTTGTCCCATCTCTAAATGTTTGATATAAACCATGTTCTCTGCCTCTCAGCCTGTTACCACAGAGACCACCTAGACCAACCCTAGCTTTAGGTTTAATGCTTCAGTGGCACTTAATGGTGTTAATAGAAAATGCATGTGAGATTTCAGTAGCATGTGTGTGGTTCAGTGAGGGCGCGGTGAATCAGCACAGCATCTTCAGCCAAGTGCAAATGAAGCCCATCATTTATTTAATACACACAGTCCCTGTCCCTGTCTGCTGTGGGTTTGGGGGCGGGACCTTTTGTGTGTTTGGATCTGAACAGCTTGTTTTCTCACCTGTATTAGATTACTTGCTTATTACTGTCACATTACAACACTGCTGTCATACCTCAGAAAAATGGCTTCAAGTTTTACTTAAACTCATCTCAGTGGGTGATTGGTATTGGTATATTCTTATTAGCTCTCATAATATACAGTAGTCTTGTGAAAAAAGATACTGCTCGCTCTGCTTCCATTAAAATTATCCATTGTTGTGATTTGTCCACTGCAGCGCTCTTTTCTTATTGGCCAAATGGAGTCACTTGTGACTATCTGTTCTATACAGCCTTGTGGAAAAAATGCTGCTGCAGGACCATCTTTGGTCTTTAGACTTTGCAGACTTAATTATGATGGAATAATCAGTCACGACAAGCATCTAAAGTTGTAGTATAAGAAAATAATGCATTACTTTTAGTCAGCATTTGTAACATATCGCTGCAGAGAAATGAATGTAGTTGTGTTGAACATGATCTTCAGATGTGAGCAGTGAGATTAAAGCTGCATAGATCTCAGTCCTTGTGAGCCACAGAAGACCCTTAGCACCCATTTCATCAGAGCAAACCACTTAACCCACAACCTCTCTGCTATATATCAGCTCAGACACACAGCCACATCCTGAAGCGCAGCACCCAATGGAAAATTACCTCGGTGCTCTTCAGAGCTGTGTCTTTCCACCAAGCTCTCGTCTAGTCAGCGTGTTCATGCACTATTGCCCCGAATAATCAACCACACAGAATTGCTTCTGTTGCAAAAGTGAGGAGGACAGATGAGGTCTTGATTAGTATTGAATCACTATAAACATGGTAAACACAGTCTCTACTCCAAAAGCTTTTTACCCCATATTCTTGAATTGTAAATGAATGCACAAAGAGAAAGAGATAAACATTCTTAAAATGTGTTGGCTTGCACTGAACTTACAAGCATTTGATGCCTGCTACAGATCTCGAAATTGTTGAGGCAGGGGCAACAAATGGCTGAAAATCAAGCAACTAACTGAATTAAAATTAAATTGTTATCATCTTTAACATTAACTATAAAAGGGATGTCTTAGAGAGGCAATGTCAAATTGCAAAGGCTTTGCAAATCTCATTGTCTGCAGTTTATAACATCGTCAAAGTTTCAGAGAAAATGGAGAAATCTCGTGCCTAAGGGTCAAGGCCGAAGACCTTTATTGGATGCCCGTGGTTTTCAGGCCCTCAGGCGACACTGCATCACTCATCAGCATGATTGTGTCAATGACATTACTCAATGGGCCAGGAATACTTCCAGAAACCACTGTCGGTAAACACAATCCGTTGTGCCATCTGCAGATGCCAACTAAAGCTCTATCATGCAAAAAGGAAGCCATATGTGAACATGGTCCAGAAGTGCTGTTGTGTCCTGTAGGCCAAGGCTTATTTAATATGGACTGTTTCAAAGTGGAAAAGTGTTCTATGGTCAGACGAGTCCAAATTTGACATACTAGCGTGTACATCCAGCGTGTTATCAGTGTTCAGTTCAAAAGCCAGTATGTATGATGGTTTGGGGGTGCATGAGTACATACGGAATGGGCAGCTAGGAACTATGAATGCTGAAAGGTATATAAAGGTTTTAGAGCAACATATGCTCCCCTCCAGATGATGTCTGTTTCAGGGAAGGCCTTGTGTATTACAGCAGGACAATGCAATGCCACATACTGCAGCTATTACAACAGCATGGCTTTGTCGTAGAAGAGTCCAGGTGCTGAATTGGTCTGCTCTATCACCTATAGAGAATGTTTGGTGCATCATTAAACGAAAAATACGTCAAAGACGACCACCAACTCTTCAGCAGCTGGAAACCCATATCAGACAAGAATGTGACCAAATTCTAACACCAAACTCAAGAAACTCATAACCTCTAAACTCCAGAAACTTCATAAACTCCAGAAACTCCAGAAACTCATAACCTCGAAACTCAAGAAACTTCATAAACTCCATAAACTCCAGAAACTCATGATTTGGAAACTCCAGAAACTCATAACCTCGAAACTCCAGAAACTCATAACCTTGAAACTCTTCAAAGTGTTTTAAAAAGAAGAGGAGATGCTCCACCATGGTAAAGATGCCCCTGTCCCATCTATTTTGAGACCTGTAGCAGGCATCAAATTTGAGCTCATTTTGTGATTAAAAGTGTAAAATTTCTCACTGTAAACATTTATGTTTTGTTTGTTCTATTGTGAATAAAATATTGGCTCATTTGATTTGGAAGTCTTTTAGTTTTCCTTTTTATTCAAATTAAAAAAACAACAACTCCTGTTTTGCAACATTTCTGTTGCAAACTTCTATTTGCAAACCCATCTTCACCAGTCTGCTCATTCACTCAGTCTTGTGTTGCGTGCCAGTTTCTACCTTTATTCCCTGTGAGCTCCCATCCTTTCTCTTTATCCCTCTCGCTCTACCCCCTGTGGAGTTCTCTAGTGTGATCCAGAGCTGAGCTGAACAGCTCACATAAACACTCAGAGAGAGGGAGCAGTCAAGTGCTAGCAAATGCAATTTAAAGAGGCAGCAAAACAAACTGTGAGGCCACTGAGTCAAGTATGAAGGGCACTTAGAAACAGAGAGGAGATACACTATCAGAAAATGCATTGCTCCTTCTCTGATAACATTTATGATGAATTCTTTGAAAAAGCTTGTTTTGTGCATTCTAAGCCACACTTTGATTATTTGATTTGATTAAAGACAAGTTAGTTGTACATGGAAGCCAGTTATGGATGTGCTGATTGTTCTGTAGCCTGTGCATAAGGCTCTATGAAGTATGTGTGGACCATAAACATATTACCTTCTGTTGAGCAGAAGAACATGCAATAGCACATATGTTTATACAAATGGTCAGAGAAAATGTGCTGTCTACTGAAAATATTGCTATAGCATGTTTCTATGGCTTCATTTTGTGTTTTTTTTGTACTACATTTATTTTGCCCCAGATCTTTTTAGTTAAACTTATTGCCATTATTACATTAAGTAAAGGCTGTTTATAAAATTACATTTAGAAATACTGACCTGCCCTTTTAGCTAAATCTACCTTACTTACATGTTCTCTGCCTCATGTGGTGCTTGGTGGACATAATTTCCTGCATATTTCTTCTCTGTGGGTTTGGAATCTCCATGTTTTCATGTTGTTCAATAGTGTTCTGTTTCTGTGCAGCTGCAAGGTCACTGTCCTCCCTGTAGTCACTCTTCTGCACAATACTGACAGTGAGGCCTTATCAGTTGGTGTAAAACCGTGTGAAAAAATTGAAATTCATGCAAAGAAGAGGTCGCAGGTCAAAGACTGTGCCATGCTTGTGTCAGCGTCTGGTGAGAACTTCTAAAGTGAACCTCTAAATCACATAAATACTCTGACAGACACATGCTGAGGTGTGCCTGCCATGATTTAGACTGCACAGCATGCTACTTGCACAGGAAGAGGTCGTTATTGGGGGTAACTTGAGACTGAGATGTACAGAATTCTTGTGTCTGTAGAACAACGTAGCTATTGTTCCTGCTGTAACTGAAAGCAGAGGAGCACTAGGGCTAGCCCAGATTATCACTCTTAGTATGACTTGTACTGGGACACTGAGCTGTCAGTTTCAGAAGAACCAGCTCCGTATTAAGAACATCTAGAGCCCATATCCTGAAAGTCTTAATGGACTTTGGAGGGTTGTTCATTAGTGTCGTATTGAGTCTTTAACAGTGCAGTGGTGACAGCTGATGCGTTCACACAGCTTCTCACAAACAGAGCGGCCCCTCAGGGTTAGACACTTCTTAAATGCTGCATGCTCTGATCTGAGCACACTGGGTACTTTGTACTGCTGTCCAGAATAGACTCAGCCCCACATCGGAACAGAGATATGTCATCATTTAAAGTAATTCATATTTTCTATTTTCTCAAGTAGCTCAATTTTGTTGTTTTTGTTGTAAAATCTGGTGAATGAAAAACAGGACTTGGATAAATGATTTTGACTTTCTAAATTTTGTGCAAGCTTCTTGTTGAGACTTTTTATTGCCATTTCCTTTGATTGTACCTTGTAACTTGATGTAGAAAGAACACTTTAGGGTTTATTTCAGGGCTATAAAGCACTTAGTGTTCCATGTTGTAGAGGTGTATTGTCTCTTTGCTTTGTTCAGGCATAAATCGGCAGGAATTACAAACCTCTATCACACATTCTCACCAAAAATGCACTATATTAAAAAAATAAATAAATAAATAGTATAGAGTTTAATTGTGCAGTGCTGTGGTTTACTTTTTAAATGAAATGACTGATGTGACGTTTAGCTTTTGTTAGAGTAACAGAATTGTTAGAGAATAGTGTGGTGTGAGGATGGAACAAATGTGTGTTTTACTGCTGCAGCTTTGCGGTGAGTTTTGACAATTCAGGTTGTGGTCAGGAAGTGTGCTCACTTGCCCCTCCACCCTCTCCAGACATATGAGGGTGGCTCTGTGGCCCTCTCAGACTCATGGGAGGTAGAGCTCGATGGTTAATAGGACATGTGGTAAACTTCTGTGCTCGGACTCAGTGGAAATATTCTCAAATGTTTCTGTTCTTGTCTAAAGAAAAATCATAAATCATTGTTGATAGCCCAAAAAACATCTTGATACTCTCTTCCTCCTTTTTCTGCTTCTTCAGCCCTTTGTTTTTTAAATCACTATTAACGGCATGACCCTTCACCTTCAAGTCTGGCCTCGGGGAACAAATGATAATAAACATAAAGGGCAAGTGGTTAGGAACAGTAAACTGTAGCTCAGTGATGAACAGTCATGCTGAAAGAAGTCAGAAAGGTGTTCCATTTAAGTGTGAAGGTGGATGGACTTTCAGTAAGTCACGTCTGAACAGCTGCATGAGTCATTCATCTACTGACAGGAAATTGGGTTTAATTTTTAAACTTCAGTCTGTCATTATCACCTTCAAAAATCCCCTGTGACTGACTGTTCAAACACCTTTACAACAATACACTGCCTTTAACTAGACACTTCAGTGACTCTTAATCCATAAACAGAGAATGATACTTTACAATCACCATGATTCAAGTCTGATATAGTATATGATTAAAAAAGAGAAAAGATTGTCTGTTCTGTGATGGAGCTGACAACTTGACCAAACAGTTTCTGAAATCATGAAATCTTTAAATCATCAAAAGACATGAAACAATGAAGCCATCTGAACAGAAATAGATGAGAAATAAAATCCACACATTTACATATGTATATTTCTACACATAGAAATGTACTTCTAAAGGTAATGTATTCAAAATAATACTTAAAAATGTGATTGTTGCTCATTTTCTGTCAGTGTTTGCAGTGATGATGTAAACCAAAGCAGTGACAGAAACAAGTACATCCAATAAAATCAGGCACTGACACAAATCTAACCTACTGAGCTAACACACATCCACATGGCCACTGTAGAGTCCTTACCTCCTGGTAGTTGCATAGCAGAAAATAGTTCTCTTGCATATTTGTGGATTTAGGTGGCATTGATCACGGAGATTAAACAACATGCACATTGCGACCTTTGCCTCATGACCCCAGAGGTCATACACGTGATACTAGCAGCTGTTCTTCACTTTTTCAATATGGCGTCAGTGCTGTCCTTGTTAGCACAGTCACATGTTTGCTGGAAGTGTGCGGTTTAGTTTAATAAGAAATGTGTGGGGTCTGCTGTGGATAGACCCTGTTGTCAAGGTTTAAGACCAAACCATTAACAGCAGAAATTAAGGCCACAATCCATCTGGAACCTGTTTATCTTTCTCTCTTTTTCTCCATCTTCCAGTAAAACACATATGCAGCAGCCAGATCCTTGTGCAATCTTTCAATTCATATCCACCAAAAACCTTCAAAGGTGATCTTTTTGGAGATGGAGTTCATCAAGCTTTTGCAGTGCTCTGAAGTCAGTTGTCAATCCATCTATTAACTCTCAAATCTTAGAAGACTTCTTTCCTCTATTTTCCCTATGGGGAAGTCAAAGGTCAACTGCTGAGGGATTCCTTGGTTAGGCTTTTTCCGAATGCTTCAAAGTGATAGTTCCTTTTCTAACCTTTGAGTGGAATGTCATGAGGTATGCAGAAAGGAGATAGGAGCTTCCTTAAGGAAAAGTGACAGAGAGCATCCGTGGTGTTTTTAAAATCTGACTCCCATATCCTTCGGCAGCTTTAAGTTTTGTTAAGCGATCAAACATTCATAGTGAAATCAACCACAAGACAGTAGCTCTTGAGCAGTGCTTTCTAAACTAAGGTTACAGATATTTATAGAATAATGGTTGGTGCAGATTAACTTTAAACTCTTCACAAACTCATCACATGGAGATCAACCTTTGTTGAATGGATTGTGTGATGACAGTAAGCTCCACTCATTTAGAGCATCCAGAGGGCCCTATGCTTAAGGAGATAGGAAAGGAGGCATTGAAGCTCCTAACTGAAGTGAGAATTCAGACAGCTCTCAACATGATGACCATGAAGTAGATCGGGTCACTGTGGAGGAGTCAGGAGCTTTTTATGAACAATTTCATGGATTTGGATTGAGCCTTCGAGACCTGCTGGATTTTCTGATTTGGAACTCAGTCCAAATCAGGAAGTTAATTGTGTTCTCATTCTCATTCATCCAGGTCAGATTATACAAAAGGAGTTTAGAAGTAGCTACCGGGTCATACATTTTTTATTCAAATTGTCAATTTTATTGTGTTTGAAAAATACCATATATGTTGACTGCATAAGTATCTGTGCAGGCTCAACAGTACAACACAAAGAGCAAAAATGATTTCACATAAATATTTCACAGACCATACTTCATACTCATACTTGAGTAATGGTAATGCATTTGCAGTTTCCTTTGGTTGATAGGTAGTAGATTTCTACTTTGTGAAGAGGAACGTCATACATTTTTGTTGTAAAGCCTTTTTTAAAATGACAATGAAATGTAGCTTTACGCTGGGACAGAATACACCTTCTGTCCTTCACAATCAGAGACTAACACAACTAGGCTTGGACTTATTCTTGCAATGTCTTAAAGAGACAGTAACAACACGTGATCCCCATTAATCATCACTTGGACCTCTCTTTGACCAAGATCACACAAGAAATGCAACTTGTCAGGGTGCCGCTACAGTAGTTGGATGTGACTAAAATGTCGGGTTGAAGTGGTCAGAAGTTAAACTTAAATTCTGGGGATGTTGTGGCTGGCTGCTGTGTGGTTGCCTTTAAAAGAATGGACTCTCTCATTGTTTAGTCTGTGCCCACTGGCCTTAAACTCAACACTGCCACAGGTGTGTGTGCTCATAACAAAGCCCTCAGTTCAGATAACTGTTTGTCCTGTGTACTCTTATTCCACTATAGTGGGTGTATTCCACTTTTCAACCACATATTGATTCATTGACCAGTTGATGTCAGTGGGAGCCTTTAGAGGTCATCAATAGCTTTTAGTGGAGCTGCTCCTCTTACATTCTGTCCCACAAAACACAGGGGTGTGTTCTGCTGAGACATTTATGTTATGCAATGTAAGCCTTTATTTTACATATCTCAGTTGAGTTCTACTGTAAGTTAAAAATAGCCTCGTTGAATCAGTGAGTCATTCATACACTGGCTCCGTGCACACACCGCTGCAGGCGAACGGCTTCTAAATCAACACACACACAGGCGTGCTTAGTAATCCTGCAGGGCACCACTGAATTTAGGGCAAGCTTGATTAGTGGTGCTGCTTATCATCCACAGCCAGCAACCTGCACCCATCGAGAGTGGGAGAATGAGCCAATGGGAGACAAGAATGGAGCATACAATGGCAGTTGTAAAAAGAGACAGGTCAAATATTTGTGACTTTATCATCCTTCATCTCTGTAGTTTGTTCTCTCGTTTTATCCTTGTCACTAACTTTAACACTGCCCTCATCTTTTCCAGTTTTCCATCCCGTCTCCACTTGTTTTTATGCGGTTATTCTTCTGCAGGAGCCTTCATTTTGGGAGTGTGTATGCTGCAGCAGTGAAGCAAATCCTCCGTGGAGCAGCCATCGTGGTCAGGGTCATTTGTGTTTGATATCTTTACCTCTGACAAGAAAGGAGACAGGTCACTTCATGTTTGTACAAAGTGGCTACAGTGTTTTAAAAGAACATGTGCAGTCTGTGGTAGGGGTTTAGTCAGCTATAGAAACATTTGGTTGACAAAAATCAACTAACATCACTGTCTCATCAACATGAGTCTGTCACAGTAGTTCCACTATTGCACCATGTGGTATTCGGAGCAGTTGACAGATTGAACATCCATGTTTAATAAAGACTAAAAGAACAAAATCCAACAGCTTTATTTGTCCGTTTGAAAACACATGGCAGGGGGACGACAGAATATCTGATAATATAGAATAAAAAATAATAAATAATATAGACAAACAGCTACACTAAAGATGCACATGACATCTGTTGTGACACAGCAGCGTTGTTCCAGACAGAGTTTGAGTTATATTTCACCTTGACATTGCTGGTTTGTTACACCTGCAGATCCCTTTCACTGTTGATGATGACTCACAGTTTGTGATTTTGTCCTTTGTTTTTGGCACAAATCAGTTTGAGTTTTTATAAAGCCGCCATAAAGCCTGACTTGATGTAATTTGCAGATGTGGGGTGTGTTCGACTGTGACTCTAATTCATCTGTTAGTGCTAAAATAAGCTGCACCCTGTGGCTTTTAGTTTTTCTTAATCTAATACACTTGAGTCAAATGCAATTTCTTTCCACCTTCAAGCATGTTCGTACATACTAATCCTCTCGGCCATGTTTGTTTTTGTGTTGTGTTGTACTGCCTGCTGCTAACCAGAGCTAACGGATGACCACAGTCAGCTCTGTGGAGATCTCAAGAGCACTCTTCTTTGATGCCTTTGTGAGGTCCGTTTATTGGGCAAGAAAAAGCTTAAATCGACCGTGACCACTACACACAAGGGCCGTCTTTTCTTCTCGCAACCAATCTGTGTTTTGTAACGTCAAGGTTGGAGAGTCTAATGGAATCCACTGGGAGATCTTTAGTCTAAACAGCAGATGCTGTCCTTGTTAATTATCTTTAATTCTAATGTTTTCTCTTCAAATCACAGTCTATGTTTGACTCGAAGACTGCGGCTCATGAGGCGGGAAGTGACTGAATTGCTCACTTCTGTCATCAATCAAAGCAGAGACAATGAAACACGTAGGAACAATTAGAAGGGGTTAACCAAACACGGCACAGGCCCACACTCACACACAATACATGAGCTATCGCTGGAGACCCACAGTAGTTTTTTTAATGAAGCTACTGTAGTAACCATGTGATGGCATTCTGACAGCAACGAGTTATAATATATAGTTGGTTTTAATGGTGTATTCATGTCTGCGATGAGACCTATCCTTCTTTCCTGGTGAACAATGGTTGTGGTTAGGTTCTATAGTAACATGGGACACTTGAAAACAGGTTAAACAGTATTATATTCAATGACTTTTTGAAACTGAACCACAAATACACTCGATAAACAGCCACTGGTATGGATCACGGCTCACTGTGGACAGCTGCAGAGGCTATTAGTTGTCAGCAATGCAACTGATGTTTCCAGAGAGCAAAGGAGGAGGAGACGGTCAGTGCCACTGACCAGCATCTTCAGCAGGGGTATTTAGACAGGACCTTTCTCCTCTTCCATTTTACAGAGATGTGACAACTTTTCCTGTGCAGGATTTCCATGTGCCCCATCCTCTCTTTTAGTGCTCATCAGGAAAAGTCAAATCCAGTTTTACTCTGGCTGTATGCCCCTATCATATTGTGCTGTATTTTTTATTTTTTTTCCGTCTGTGAGCTGTGATTGGCTGTGAGCTACACACTCACAAACACCCAGCCCATGTAAATAAAGGAGGAAAACAAGTCTGTTGGGATTGGACACGCTGAAGTGTAGCTGCCTATATAGACCATCACCTAAACCCAGAGTTAAAAGCTTCTGCCCCCAACTGGTGTTGAACAATGCAGAGGAAACTGCAGCTGCTCTGAGCAGAAACCTCTCTGAAACCATCTCTGAAAGCACACAGCTGTGTCCTGTCCTGTCTTTGGGTGAATAGTGGGGGTAGTGCACGCCTCTCTGCTCTCTGCTCTCTGTCCCGTCAGTTTTGATTGACACATGGAGCAGGCAGGTGTATAATTTATCACTTCCTGCTCGGTGCTATCCTGCAGTGCCCTACAACCAGACCAGAGTTAGTCCCCAAGAGCAAAGGTGGCTTTATTAAGACCCGAATAGACACACACACACACACACTGTAGACGGGTGGTCTCCAACTGCCTGCTCTTAGTCATGTTTAATGTATTATAGATGAATGATTCATGGCACTGAAGAGGAGCCATATTTTAGCTTTCATTTATCCTCACACCACTGCTAAATATTACTCCGTGGGTGTGATTTTTTTCTCTGTCTGGAGCAGGTGCCAGGTTTCCTCATCCATGAATCCATTTTTGAATTCCCCTTTTTTTAGTCTGATTCTGTATCATTGCTGTTATTATTATTTTAGCCAATACTTAACTGCTCCATTCTGAATATTTATCTTCCCTTGTTGGTCTGTTAGTGACACTTGGCCTTTACTCCTGTGCCTGTTTTGTATGGATAGTGTTTATTAGGGGAAAATGTCTTCTGTTATAGATGCAAAATTAGAACAAAAATATTCCAAGATTATTTGAGCACTATCTCAGTTCACTTATGTCTGTTTGTTCTCAACAAAGTGTGCAGCAGCTGGTTTTGCACTGCATGGTGCTCAGTGGAAGGGTGGTTAGCACTACAGCCACACATCAAGGAGGCTGTGGGACCAGCCCCTTTCTGTGTGGAGTTTCCATGTTCTCCACAGTAGTAATAGATGAGAATTTGAATCTAAGAACAGGATACAAAAAACTTTCCAAGACAAATGAATATACTCTTGCTGTTGCCATTTTCAGAATAGTCTGTGATTATAATAGCGTAGAATAGAAACACTGAACATGTGAAATAAAATAAATGTCAATAGAATTTGTGTAACTACAGCTGGATGATGTTGCATGCTGATATTTTAAAAAAGGAAATGCCTGAGGTCTTGCAGCATGTGTCCTTCAAATCTGGAGCCACTCTTGAGTGTGGCAGGAGGTGATATTTGATGCTGCAGGCTCCTGCTGTCAAAGAGCAGACATTTACCAAACCTGAGGAGCACTCTTTTACCACTGCATCACATCAGATCACATTTATTCATCAAGACAGAGAGCTTTTCAAACTGGGCACTGACACTGTGTATTTGACCCGATTTGGTGCTGCGAGTGGGGTGAGAGCTGTGTGTAGTGTTAGCATGGCAGATGGTGCAGCTCTAGGAGTCATATTTCTACATTAGACCCACAGCAGGTGGTGGTACAATGTGTTGTGTCGAGGTAGATGTGAACATGTCCTGGAGCAAAGTGAGGAGACAAGGACGAGTGCAGAGCTTGCCTTTGGCCTGTGTCACTAACGTTCATGTCTCCTGAGTCTGTGTGAGTCTATCAGAGGGACACATGGCACTAAGAGGTTCTAAAGAATAATATTTGAATTAAAAAAACACAAAATACAACCACCTGTCTCCTAGTTTCTCAGCTATCCACACATTATTTGTATAATTCTGTTACTATAGACAATTTCTATTGCTGTAGTTTAAGATGAGAGGAAGCATGTTTAAAGCCACTTATGTCCTGTGCAGAATTCTTACTGTACTAGATTTTCCTTTGTCACCTTTATGCAAATGTTTTGGCAGTGTCACATTAATAAAAATGCAAATCGTTGATCAAGCCTCAAGTGACCTGGACAGTGACCATATGTCAGGGCAACACCCTGACGCAAAAATATATTGTAAATGCAAAACTAGCTGCATAAAATCAGCTGCAGTTTTCTTGGTAATCCCATGTTTTCTTTACTTTGACTTAAAATTCATATTTCAATTAATTATTTAACCGTAATATTGTCAAGAACAATTGGGCCTCATGACATCAAGAAAATATGCATTATGAGATATTATTGATGTGTGTAGCAATATTTCAAATTTTTTACATTATGATATTGATAGAAAATTGCAGTATATGGTAGAGCCTTAATTAGCGAGATGAATTAGTCATCTTCATAGAAACATAAATGTGTGCCCTCTCTGATTGGCTCTTTTAGCACAATTATGCACAAATGAAATCAGTGCTTGCTGGTGAACTGCCTGGGGCTCTAGGCTGAACAGATGGCTCCTTAGTGAATGAGAGATGACACTGATGTGAAATGTTCAGGGAAACAGCCTGATGCAGTGAAGACAAGGGAGTCTAGATGCACAGACAGTGATGGGAATGGGTTACAGACAGATGTTAGTGTTAGGAGATATTTTTGTCTCAGGATTAGGACAGGGTCAAAAAGTCTCTAAGTGGAAAAGCATGTCACACAAACTGACATTTATCAGAAAAGACCTGGCAGGACGTCTGGACTTCCACCGCAGCTTAGTCCACAGCAGCTAAAAATAGGCTCTATTACTTCAAATTGAATTAGTTTATGTATATCAATTTGCAGATTACAATACAGGCCCACAAATTCTCAAAATTGTATCCATGGTTCATCAAATAGGGGTAGACCATTGCATCTTCTAGATATTGAACATATATAAATAAGCTGTCATTTTGGTGGCACAAATTACCATACATGTCAAATGTTTTTAACTTTATTAATATTAAGTTAGCTGGGGTTTTCTCATTTTCATGTTTCTTTTACATGATCAAGTCATAAAGTATGGCACTGCTGTATGCAGTATGTACCAACTTGTGCAGCATGTGAACTCACAAAATGTCAACTGAGGTCATTTGAGCCACAGAGGGTTCCTGTAATGTTGAAGTGAGACTCAAAACAATCAGTGGTTTAACCTTAAGTGGAAATGACCTCTTTTCTGTTCTCTTTATCAAAACACCTGACTTTTTTTTTTATACAAATCTGAAAACCTCAAAATCCTGCAAAGACATTTCGAGCCCTCCGCTGTGTGTCATAGCAGACTGAAGCCACTTTTTCACTGGCCCTGCTTGGTGTTCAAACAGGAGATGACAGAAGCTGAAACACAAGCCAAACTATAGAGGTTTCAGTTTTGTTGTGTGTTTTAGACTGAAAAGACAAATATAGCTTAGATTACGCCAAGTGTATTATGTAAAAGTCCTGCAATATTTATAATGTATCACAAAGATACATAATTTATTTCATTATATCAAGACAGAGCAGTGGAGACAATAACTAGAGGTGGAATATATCTGGAAATGAGAAGCAAAAGGTTTGAATGAACAAGTTCATCCTGTAAGAGAAGGCAGGTCAAACATAAAGCAGATTCAGTCACAATTCAGGATTGCATATTACATTTTCAGTCAGACTAATGTATCTGTGTCTTTGTCTTGCAGATACTGTGCTGGGTCCAGAAAACTTTGGGGGTGTGTCCAACTTCAGCACGATCCTGTTGAACCGGACATCAGGCCTACTCTACCTTGGTGCCAGGGATGCCATAGTCGCTGTGGACACCCTCAAACTCAACCAGGCACCACGCAAGGTACCCACACTCAATTGGAATCAGATGGATTTTGAATTTAGATTTGTAGTTTTAGAAATCTCAGTCTGCCATGATGTGCCTATTTTTGTCCTTACACCTAAAATGAGAAATATATGACTTTACAGTAATATTGTAGTTTGATACAACATGACACACATTAGGTTCAGCAAAAGATCATGAGACATGAAGCGCAGCCAGACAAGAACAGTCATATTAGATTAAAAAGATGCTGCAGTGTTTCTGCAGGACATGCTTTGCTCATAATGTTTTCTCAGGGGACAACACTACATTATGTTTGAGTATCTATAAAATAGTTAGAGCAAAAGTCATACATTAGCTACAGTTGAAATGCAAATATGTTGCCTGCCAGTGTCTGTAAATTAATTAGGCCAAAGGCCCTATGTGTACATATTATTGAATAAAATATTGTATAAAAGAAGATAAACACACTTTTCTGACACATTTCTACTGTTAGTGTTGTGCACTGTCACTGAAAGGTGCACAGAAGACAATACTCCTACAGAGAAGTCAGCCATTACTAATTGAATTGTCTGCTTGTGTCTCTAGATCATATGGGATGTGCCAGAGGAGAAGAGGAGGTCGTGTGTGGCCAAGGGGAAAACAGAGGTGAGCTTTGGTGAAAACAAGTCCATCCCCTGCAGGATCCTGAGAGTGTTCTTTCTGATTTGTAGACATCAGAGTGTGTCGCAGCCCTGTGCTGTTGGGAAACAGAGCAATTTCTGGGACTGATGCCAATTCTTTTCAGGGTTGTATGAGAAGACACAGATGTTTAGTAAGTGTTTCTGGAAACTGATTAAATAGAGCATAGTGTACATTGTTCTACATCCCGCTATCTTTAAACATTAAAGCATAAAAATAAAACAGCAACAGCCAAGCATTAACAAGGGTATTATAATACAGTATCATAATTGCAGGAAAAAAACCCCACAGTATGTGATCTAGAGACCTAATGTAAAACGAGGTGAAGTCAAAAGACAAACAAAGCCCATGGAAGGTCAGCGTTCCAACAGAAAGGAAGCACAATTAGCTCTGACCTATTTTTCTCAAGGCATTTACGGACAGAGGTGAAAGACCCATAAAGACGGGAAGTGCTTATTATTATGAGCAGACATAGATTTGCACAAATGACTTGTGCAAAGGCTTCTGTGGAGTAGGGACTGTAGGAGGAAACAGGAAGGAATAGTAATTGAAATTTAGAAATAAGTGAACTATGGTATATACTGTGGTCCTACTCCCAACCTCAAACTACTCTGCAGTTTTCCCAAAGAAACATCATTCATGACTAATTTAAGTAACATTGGGATAAATAATATCACTGTTAAGAGGTTAATACTAAATCATCAACTTTAATTTCTGCTTCTGGAAGCTACAAGGAAGGGAATGATATATAAGTTTAAAACATGAACTACAACCCTTTATTAGTCACACTTCGCCTCAGTGAGCATAATAATTTTTGTTGTTTGATGTTTTAATTTGCGCTGTAACAGAAAAGTCACCATAATACTGAATTTCCCCTATTTTAATTAGCCTGCTGTTCAATGAAATTTTAACTGTTAAAAGTGTCCCTTCAGACTAATGCATTTTAAAATGTTGCTGGGTTTTCATGCAGCGCCCACATTACCCCAAGATGAAAAAAGCGGCAAATCATTTTTTTTTTTTTAAATCTCTGACTTTGTGTTGCACTGTGAATGGAAGAAAAACGATGCACACACTGGTGTTCCCTGTTGCACTGGATGGGCTTGTATGTGTTTGACTTATGTGGGTGGTCTTTGCTGGAGCAGAGGGGCTCTCAGGTGTCTGCTGGGGTCTCCAGTTTCCAATCACAGCCATTGAGACAACCACTGTTCTCAGAAGCCACTGTAGCAATTCTCCTAAAGGCCTCTGCAGCCCTGTGGGACCACTGACATGAGAGCATTTAGATCAGGTTCTAAATCTATTTGAAGTTGACATTTTAATATTTTCTAAGCTGGCATCTGGCTTAAATATTGTAAATGAAAACGTTCAGTGTAACAAAGACTGCGGTGCTTTGTGTGGTACATTGGAGCTATGCTAAAATACGATTATATTTATTTCTGTGTGTTTGTCTCCCTCTACAGGCAGACTGCAACAACTACATCCGCTTGCTGGAATTTCTCGGAGATGGACGTATTTATGTGTGTGGGACCTATGCTTTTGACCCCCAGTGTGCTTTCCTGGTAGGTTTGGAAGCTGTGCATTCTGGTATTACAATTACAATAAATTTACAATGAATTATGTTGCCCAGTGGCTGTTTTAAAATTGAAAAATAACTAAACTAATGCTGCTGACATTGAATCTGGAGTGTAGGGCCACTATATCAGAGTCAGTTCCACTTCCTGTCACAATGAATGTATCTAATTACATCTAAATACTCAGAGAGAAGGGTGACTAAACTACTGAAATAATCCTTGCCATTACAACACTTTATCTTCTTGCAGGAGCTCTCATCCTTCACTTTGGAGAAATCTGAAGATGGAGGGGTGAAGATGGAGACAGGAAAGGGCAAGTGTCCCTTTGAGCCCAGTCAGCACTATACAGCCGTAATGGCAGGTCAGTCTGTGCTTATAAAAAAAAATGTATAATAAAAAAAGATGATTTTTTTCCAGCATTTTGAAGAGAGTTTTTGGCATTTCAGAGCATTTCTCCCTCTTTCTCCCTAAAGGCAAATCCAGTGAGACAGCATGAACATAAAAGGAATATTAGCATTAATTATCATACCCCTTATCAGTGCGTTCACTATGTGAGCTCAATGTGTTTCTGTTTAAATCAAATTTTGAATCCAGTTTTTCATTTTGTCTAGATGGTACCTTATACACAGCAGCTACCAGTAATTTCCTGGGAACACTGTTTGACATCTCCCGGGCAACAGGTCCGGAGCAAGAGCGAATCCGGACTGAAAGATCCATCAACTGGCTCAGCGGTAACAGTTCTCACCCTTTTCATATACTTGTAACAGTACATCTCATGTCGACACATGAGTAGGGAGATTTGTGTGCACATTTTATCAGATCCGGAGTTTGTGAGCTCTGCCTTCATCGAGCAGTCCCCAAACAACAACCCCAAAGGAGACGACGACAAGATCTACTTCTTCTTCACGGAAGTCGCCAAAGAATATGACCTCTACACCAAGGTCAAAGTCCCTAGAGTGGCTCGAGTGTGCAAGGTAACCCCACGTCCTAACTGATGCACTTAAACGTTTTATTGATTAACTCTATGACTCATATTGTGCCTTTGTCCGTTCAGTCTGATGTAGGGGGAATGAAGACTCTGCAGCGGCGTTGGACCACCTTTCTCAAGGCTCAACTGGTTTGTGAGGACAAACCCAGCGGCCAACGCTACAACGTTCTGACTGACGTTTTCACCACGCAGCACACCCCCGGAGACCCCAGCAGCACGCACTTCTATGGACTCTTCACCTCCCAGTGGTAAGGATTTAAAAAGAGGTGCATTTAGGGCTCTAGAGAAGCAAAGGAAAGCATCATCTAATTGACTGTTGATGAGGCCACATAACTGCACTTATTGTTTTGACTAAATTCAGGACTGTGCCAGTATTTTGGTTTAATCTACACACATCTAAAATTGACGCTTACGTTGCACACAGAATAATCTCTACATACACTCACCACACACTGTGTATTGAATCAGTGTATGGTTTGTTTTTTAATGCTAATACTAATAACACAAGGTGTGCTATTATCTTTTATTCTTTGACTTAAAACAAAAAGTGAAAAAAATAAAATAAATAAAAATAAATAGGGGCATACAACAGGTTCATACAGCTATGTTTTAATATAGACATTTTGCAGAGACCGATGTAAAGATGAAAACACTGGCCAAACATTAACTGATGCCAGTTTATAAATTTCTACAACAACTCATCTGCATTCATTTGTAATTTGGGGATGAGATTTGTCAGATTTTACAGCTCTGCGATAATCAACACATGTCATTGTTTAATTCATGAGATTTGTGCTGAATGTGCTTTACCCACTTCAGGGAGCAAGAGGAGTTATCAGCCGTGTGTGTCTTCAGTCTGTCTGACATCACTAAAGTGTTGGATGGTCCCTTTAAAGAACTGAAAAAGACGTGTGAAAACTGGATCAACCCTGAGCCAGTTCCAATCCCAAGGCCCGGCCAGGTACCTCAGAGTCCTGATGTCCACAGTATACACTAGGTCTTCCACTGTACTCAATGCCATGTTTGTCCCATTCTGCAGTGCCTGAACAATGACCTGAAGGCTGAAGGCTTTGAATCGTCTCTGAAACTTCCAGACAAAGTGCTAACATTTGTAAGAGACCATCCTCTGATGGAAAACAGCGTCACTGCAGCCCCCCTCCTGGTCCGGAAGGGGGTCAGATATACCAAACTGGCTGTGACCCAGTCTGGGAGAGAGGAAGGGCAGAGGAAAGTCATGCTGCACCTCGGGACAGGTGGGACATCTGAGACAAATCAGACAACAAACAGCATTTCTATATTTGCTGGGGTTCCAGGCCTCAAAATTTTAATTGTATTTGGATTGATAACCATGTCCTTTATGAGGATTGTCTGTTCCTCAAATAATGAAATTCAATTCAAGATAAAAAGAATCAGATTTATTGCCAGAGAAAGTAGAAGATTTTTAATACTAAGAAACTGCCCTGACAAATGGTGCAAACACAAACCAATAATCAAAAAAAAAAAAAAATTGTAATGTCATTTTAAATAACTGAAGTCACATTGAGGGCACATTGTTTGACTGTGATGTGCAGATCAAGGAGAGCTCCACCGGGTGGCAGTAGTGGGCCAGAACACCACTTTACTTCAAGAGATTCCTCTCTTCGTCCCACAGGAGCCAGTCAACAACATACTACTGCACCAGGTACATCAAATACAAGTCTGCATACCTCTGCTTTCAGAGCTCTTCTTTAATCTCATGTTGTGTTTTAGGGCCATGTGCTGGTAGGCAGTCCTCGGTCACTGGCCCAGGTCCAGGCTGAAGGATGTGCTCTATTTCCAAGCTGTAAGGTGTGCGCCCGGGCTCGAGGTCTGGGCTGTGAGTGGAGCACCCAGAAGGAGGCCTGCAGACCCTCCACTGCTGAGTGAGTACAGCACCTCAACTCACAATCATACGGTCATGGCACTCTATAGAATTCAAAAGTGCTTAAGCATGTTCTGGTTGTGTCCAGGCCTGGCCCAGGAGATGTAGTCGATGAAGCCTTAAGGAAATGTGATGCAGAAGAAGGTATGTGCACATAATGGAGGTGGACAGAAAACATTCTCTGGACAGTACAAGAAATTAAAATTGAATTCTCTCCGTCGTATTGGCAGAGCTGGAACATCAAAGTATTTCATTTCTGAACCAATCCTCTGATCCTGTTTTTAAAAAATGTTTGGACTATTTTACGCATTCTACACATGAATACATTTTAACATACATTTGTGTTCTACAAACTGAACAAGAAAGTTAATTCATTCATTCATATTTGTTCAGCTGTTGAAATCACACTGTGGTGCAACCAAATGAAACTTTGTGGTACAGAAGTTGTATACAATGGAGTGAGGTTAGACCGGAAACCTGTTTGCTATTTTTTTAAATCAATTTACAACGTTCACTAAACATGCCTAAAAACATGCCAGTTATATCACCTGTTTTTCTTTTTTTCTAATATTGTTTAGCCCTAATTCACCATATTATATTATACAATTCTCCAGTTGCTGATAGGTCTGTTCCTACGTTTTGGTTCCTTTCCTTTAATAAAGTTTTAAAAATGCTTGGTATAAATGTCTTTGTGTTTTGCCTTGACCTCACTGTCCCTCTGCCTCATCCAGGGCGCTGCTCCCCGTCCCTCACAGAGCTGCGAGTGGTGAAAGGCCTGCGTGTGCTGTTGCCCTGTGTGCAGCTGTCGCCCCGGCCCTGCAGCTGGGAGCACCCACCCCACAGACTCACCCGACAGCACCACTCCGACCTGGAGGTGACCGTGACCGAGGACAGCCTGGGCACGTACATCTGCACATGTCAGGTATGACACACGGGGAAAGAACAGGACGACTTTGTTGTGTCTGAGGCATTAGACACACATTTACACATACATCATAGTACATTCATTCCCATGTCCTATCAATCAGAATTAACTGGTCATTAAGGTGTTTTACATTAATTGATTAACAAATTACGACAAATTAAAGACAAGCAGGCTTTGTTTAAAAAAAAAAAAAAAATTCTGTCCACGCTGCAACGCGGTGCTGGTGTTTTATTTACTAAAACATATCTCATTACTTTTTACATGTTCATGTTTATTGTTAAATCAAACTAAAAAAAAGAGTAGTGTGGATACTATTTAAGAACACACACAAAAAGGAAAATTTGAAGTAATTTTAGAAGTCAGACACTGCTACAAAAAAATATCTTAATTATGTATACTGTATTCATTTCTGCTTTAAGTGACTGACATGATTACCGTTGGTCTTGTGCTTCAGGAGGCAGGCCCTGATGTGACAGAGCCCACCCCCTGCCGAAGAGCAGCCTATCAGCTGACACTGGGGGACCCCACTATTGGAGGAAACGTGGCTTCTGCGGGGGCCCGGCACATTCTGGCCATCTACATCCTGGTGTTTGTGGGCGGTGTGGTCTTTGGTATATTGTTGCTCTTTTTTGCGACCCGTAGACCTCGCAGTGCCGGGCGTCAGGGCCACCACCTGCCGGACAACTCTCTGTCTTCAGAAAAGGGCCGCGATCTACTGGGCTCTTCTGCCACGCCCCAGTCGCCGAGCAGCGATAGCTTGCTCTCCGACGGATTCCGCTTGACTGAGAAACGCAATGGTACCGCACCGTCCACCACAACCACCACACTCCTCAGTAACCAGGGGAATGGTGGTAACAACAACAGCTACAGCAGCTCTTTAATAAGCAGCAGTAATGGACATGGGAATACAATATATGAAAACTGCAACTCGAGCGGCAGCAGACTGAAGCTGGGCCCTGCCCTTTTAGCCGCAGACATGTTGGACGGAAGGACGGGGGAGAGGGAGAGGGGGAGGCCAGAGGGTGGGGAGAGGGAGGCAGGGGAGGGTGACGAGGTGGACACCCGGCTGGGGGATGGTTTAACTGACGGACTGGACGACATTGCCAGCCTCCCTATATTTAAATCATCAGCACCTCTGGCGAAGTGCGAAGAGAGTTCAATATAAACTGTACTTAATGCATCGTTGTGCACCTGCAGAGAGAAGTGTCTATTACTGCACTGGGACGGTGCCAATGCCTTTGAACTGTGGCCCAATACAAGAGAGTTATATCTGTGAGTGACAACAGAAACTGTAAATACTGTACAGATGTAAATACAAACAGTCGGATGTACAATGTTACTAAGAATCAAAGATAAAATGTCTTTGTGAGACATCGAAAAGCCATATTGTCTGTTGTTTGTGGCACCGCAGATAAGTGCACTTTGTATGTCCCTCTGTCGTTCTCATGCCCAGACCTGCTCCGGTCCAAAGCCTTTAACACAGATGTGACTAAAGTCTGCAGAGAGCCAGCGGTGAGTGTGACTGGGCTGTCCCTGCACACACTGCTGCACAGTGTGTTCACCTGCCAAATATGAACTGATAATGGATCACAGATGGAGTGGACCTTACCCACAACATGTACCGCTTTGATGTCATCTTTTATAATAAATCTGAAAATATGGACCTTCTATCACTGTTTCCTAAAAATGCTTCCCTGTTGTCTCTTTTTTATTCAATATAATTTATTCGTAGAAGGAGAAGTAAATAGTTTTATCCAACATCTATCCCTGTTAGTGTTTCTGGTATCTACCCATCTCAGAGCAGCCAGGGTCTGTGCCAGTTGTGATAACAAAACCTATATCCAAGTCTCCAGAAACAATTCAGAGCTAGAACCAGAGCGAAGAACCCTCTGTGAAAAGTCTACAGTAGAATTCCACACAAACGTCTGTGTGTCAAAACTAGCAGCAGCTGTATGTGTGTTATAGGTATGTGCTAGCTCAGTAGGTTAGGTTTGTTGTCAGAGCTGCTGCTCTCCATTACTGCTTAGTATTCTGGCAAAAACAAGACAGAGACTTACTCAGCCCAAAGGTATAAATATTTTTCACATGAACAGAGGACTATGTGTGGGGGGCTGTCTGTAGAGGAACAGCCTGAAGTCTGGCTCAAAAATCTTGTAGAGCAGCTTCCTGGCCTCTAGGGGCAGCACTCTGAACCAGACTCTCAATGAATCATGGTTTGTTGCATTTTTTGATGAAGGAGGAAAGTGGATGTCACTTTGTCACTAGCTTTAGCGTCTATAGCAGCAGTATAGCCTCTTCTTGTAGAGTCTCCTGATGGACTATGAAATCATACCCGAGTCCAAGGAAAACCAGGGTTATGTGCTATGAACATTTATAATACAAATTAAGTCAGTATATAAGTTTCAGAGCCATTATGGTTCTTTGCAAACACCTTTTTACTCCAGATTTCCTTCCTGATGCAACCCTCTCCCTTTATTCTGGCTTGGGACTGCCACAAAGTAAAGACATACTTGGGGAATCAAACCAAGTAGTAAATGGCAAATAGGGGTACTAATCACTTCACTATCAGGGCCTCAGTCAACCAGACTGAATAGACGGAAGTAACTCTAAACTTAAGGTCTGAGGACCAGTTCACCTCAGAGTTTAGACCTTAATGCACTTGATTGGGGTCTGTGTATCCATCTTTCCCTTGCATTATTTAGTCCAAGCATTAGTCCTGGTGAAGGTTAAGGTTCTGTGTTGGGCTTTGATTTTGTCCTAGTTTTCATTCTAGTTCTTTCTGTTCAAATTTTTTCAGGTCCTATGTTTTAGTTCTAATGTTCTAATGTTTTTATATTTTAGCCCTGAGTTGATATAGTCCTGATTTTTATTGGTTTAAACCTATTTTAGAACCAGTATAGGCCTGACATTATCTATAGTTTATTATACATATAGTTCAAGTGGGATTTAGATGTTTATTCTTGGTTTAGTCCTGCTTTAGTGTAGGTACAATGGATTTACTACTACTTGTGTTATTCGTAGTATTCCCTTTTTTCTACTGGTTGTATTTCTTGGATTTCTACAGGGTTTGTCCCAGATTTAGTCCTATTTTAAATATTTATAAAGTGCCTAAAGGATGGATGGAGGCCCAGCTTGTACGCCTCGCACAAACGGGTCTTGCACTGAAAGAAACTTGACGACACTAAATACCATTCTCTGAACCAAGCAGTGAAGTGCTTAAACACATTCAACAAACTGGTCACTGTTTTGTCAATACTTTAAACACAATTCACTGTTCAAACACAGCGGGTTTAGACCAGGATTACAGCTGAAATGGATGCTACTGTCATTGAACATGTTGAGATTCATGGAATGACCATGAGAGAAGCCGGACCAGGAGTAAACCTGATCTGAGCAGATTTACAGGTTAAGTGTTGCAAATGTACACTTTTTGTCTTGACAACAGGGGTCTGGCTAAAAGGTAAGAGGGTTTACTTAGTTTACATTTTGGAAATTGTGATTGCTTTAGAGAAAAGGGGATTTAACACTTGTGGAATCTGTCATAAAGCAAATCTCAATGACATATTTAATAAAGAGAAGCATTACTTGACTTCATGTTAAGTCAATGGGCTGCTTTAGATTACAGTTTTTTTTTCACAAATGATAAAACACTAAATGCTTAAACCCATTCATCAAACTGATCACTATTCTTAATTCGCAGTTTGACCCTGCTGTTATGCTGTGGATCAAATTGACCCACTGTAAACTTTAAAAATATTAAAAATAATTTCTGGATCATGACTCCATTTCTGCTTGGCTTAAACACAGTTTTTACTTGTTGTTTCCAAAACACTAAAAACATTCTAGCTCAATACAGACACATATAAAGTTACATGGCCATGGGCTGTCATACAGAATATACAACAACTGTCTTCCTGTATTTGAGCACTATACTAACAATAAGGTTTTATAGTTCTAAACTCAGTCTTCTGATTGGTCAGTCTTCGTCTGAAGTTGTGTTCTTCACTGTCATTGGTTGGACAGCCTTCTTCTTCAGGTACAGTCAGCGTGGCCCTGACTGTCTATATGCTATCATCAAATATGGAGATAAACAGTCAAAAGTTAGGTTAGGGAGTAAGCTACTTTGGAGGACCAAGGTCAGGAGAGACAAGAAATGTCATGCAGAATTCATAATGGGGGGAAAAGTGTGTCATTCTAACAGTGTGTCACATTTAGATGATAAAGTGTCGTGTTTATGAACGTTTTTCTCAACGTGCTTCATTTTGCCCTGGTTCTGAGATGACAGGTTTCAGAAAACGTGCTTTAGCAATTAAAACAAACTGTACAATACATTTGACACTGCTCCTGTGATAAAGATAATGACAAGATAAGAAAAAATGACCTTCTTTTGCTCTAAAAAGAGAAAAGACAGTGCTTCCCTTGTTTGTTGCTTTTAATATTGTGTTTTTAAGACCTATAAGTGTTGACTGAATATTGCACTTTAAGGGTTTAGTGGTCTTTAAGTTTCATGTTTTAATCTTAAGTAATCCTCCCATAAGTGACCCAATGAACATTGTCCTCTCATAAAAGTAATTTGTTCCATTTCTTGTATCTGTTCAATCACAACAACTTTAAAAAGAGTTTGGAATCTAACCTTTACTAATATGATTGATAACCTTTGTCAGTAGAAGAGAGCTTATTGTTACATGAGTGGTAAAAAAAACCGTTAGAAGGTTCTTTTTTTTCTTCTTTTTTTCTTACTGTAACTCAGACTGTTTCTTGTAAATCACGAGGATTACATGAGTCCATATTTGGAAAGTGAAAGTGTTTGCCCAATAAAAAGACTAGTGTCACTGCTGCACCTGTCTGTGCTTCTCTCCATTTTGAGAGCCGCGCTTTCAGTTGCTCTTCGACCGGAAAATGAAGGTATCTTTCTTTTGATTCTTTGTGTTTAACCAAACGTTTATTAATTCGAAAGCTTGATTATTTCTGATTAATCCATGTGCTGCAGAACAGTCGCAGTTAAGCTTCACCCCTCTTCTTTAACTTTTGTTCAAATCATTCTGAAGCCTACTTTTTAAACAGGATGGTGCTTTTCTTGTAAGTAATGGTGCTTTCACAGAGCAGTATTTCCTAACGTTTGGGGGCACTTTTAACATGTGTGTGTTTTTCCAGTCATGTGGGGTTTCCTGTAGTCCATAAAACTTTCTGTGTAAAGGCTTTGGCCAGAAATGTTTGGTCTGCTACGTACTGCTCTGCCTCAGCTCAAACAATCAAACCACTTTTCACATAAATAGGGTTTATTATGGGCTCTCGATAGTACTTGGTTTCTCTAAATGTATTTGGAATTTCTTGCAAGGTTTGATAGTGAATCATTACTGACTCGACACAGAAACAGGAGGGAATGCAGTTGGGTTGTGACGGTGAGGAAATTTTCCCAGTGGATGCTCGTTGGAGTTTCCCTCTTTCCAGGGGTTCATTTCAGCCGGATCCAGGCGTATCAGGATCCGCGAACTGTCTTATTTTGCCATGGGGGAGTCAGGTGAGGCTGTGCTATGAAGTTATATTCCATGTAACTTCACCAGTTTTAGATTATTTTTATTCAAAATGAATGAATTTTCACATTTACCGTTCAAATACTAAGAAGAGATGTGCGGTGATGCAGCTGAGCCTCAACGTGGGTTGCGCAGTGACTGGGCTAACTGCTGCATGCTCCGCTGTGAGACCGTATTACTGTCTCCCTGAATGTCGCTATTAAAATGTTCAATTAAAATGTTTCCTATATCAACTAAATTTACATAGTTTAGCTGATGTTTATAATGTACAGTGTTTTTTTTCAACAACTGTCTGTGTGTTACGTGTTTCTTGTGCTGAGCGATCATAAAACGGCTCTGAAGAGGCACTAGGTGGGGCATGCAGTTCTCTTGCCTCATGGTAGGGGGCACTCGTGATCCAAGGGATTCTTCCTGTGACTCCGCGGCAGCCGCAATAAGTGACAACAAGCTACAATGTACAGTTAACAAGTGCTGCCAATCAAATGGTGGATAAGCTACTCTGTGATTGTGATTAAGTCAGTTCCTCACCAGCCATTACAGTTTTATATATATATATATATATATATATATATATATATATATATATATATATATATATATATATATATATATATATATATATATATCACCCACTGAGAGCTCTCAGAGTCTCAGCTTATTGTTTTCCGTGGGCAGTGGTGCATTCACTCATGGATTGGGCATCTGCTGATGCTCACTCACACCCTGTCCTCGTCCTGTGGCAGATGTAACTATCACGTTATAGTGTATTTGTCCTTGTTACGTACCAGGTAGGTTTAGGGAAAATAGTGGCACAATAACGCCGGTAAGGATAATGAAACCCAAGAGAAATGTAAGTATGTGCGCCAAAAAGGGCGACTTAAAGTTTATTAACAAAAAGAAACTCAATCAAGAATATAATCAAACTAAAATCTGCCAATTTTAACTAAAAAAAACAACAGCAACATGTAACACGTCCAGACGTGGCACTGGACCCACTGGTCGTTTTATGTCCAGCTGATCACTGAGAGATCAGCTGGATGTCACCTGAGGCAGCACAACACAACAAACTAACGGCAAAGGGCCGTAACAGTCCTTAATAAAATTAAATGATCTTGAGTTAATTGAAGTGCAGCAGTCACCAAAGTCATCATATTCCGAAGCACAACACATACGCGCGCATTTGGTAAATAAGGTAAACCATGGTAAATCAAAAGTGACATGTACCTTTGGAGTTTGTAGCTCAATACAGAGGCAGATCAATATGGAGGGTCAGGGGGGCAGTAACCCCCAAAACACTTGGCCTACTCCAACCAAATGCATAAAATAACATTTAAAACTAGGACTAAGTTTAAAAAAAATGGGCCTATAGTTTCATGGTCTATAATTATGAGATTTTATCATATATAGGGAACTAACTGCTTTTGAAAAACATGGATCTCTGTAGAAACATTGTTAAAGTACAGCCCTTTGGTGTAAACCACATGTTGTATGGGACAGGTACAAACTTACAACAAGCTACAGTAGCTACATTATGTTCATATCAAACTGAAGTTGCTGATGATAAACTAGTTGTTCATGTTACTAACTACTACTAACTACTAAACAAGTAGATCATGCCTCTTTTGCTACTACATCTGCCAAAACTGTCCTCAATGTCTGCTATTGTTCCTTCTGGGAGTGAGACAAGTCCGAATGACATTCCGACATCAGTGCTGTAGATCCTGGTGGTGTGGGTCAGTGAGTCAATGTCTCACTCTTGGCGTACAGCTTTATGTCATCCATGTAGAGGAGGTGACTGATGGTGGTCCCATTCCTGAGTCGGTATCCATAGCCAGTCTTGTTGATTATTTGACTGAGGGGGTTCAGACCAATGCAGAACAGCAGTGGGGACAGAGCATCTCCTTGGAGTTACAGCAGTTACAGCCCTGGCTGCTCTGCTGTTATTACATTGAGAGTACACTTGAGCTGGTTGTGTTGAGCTGGTTTATTCGCCTGGCTTCACTTTGTGTACTTCTTTAGGCGGCTGGCCTCCAACCTTCTTTTCCATGGTGGGTATTGTTTCTCATGGTTGCTCTTGCTCTTATAGCCAAGCATCTCAAGGATGCCGGTCAGTTGCTGCCTCGTTCAGCGTTATTTCACTTATTGGGGCTTCGTACATAATATCCAGTGAAGAATTGAATTACGCCTGGCCCACAAAACCAAATGGGCCAAAGATGAGTCCCACTCCAGCCCTGGGCTCATGTGTAGTTTAGGGGACAATGCAATAAGGAAGGAATTTTCATGTTCATGTTTTCTTTCTACATTTTATTATGAAATTACAGAGTAAATTAGGCCTGCTGTTGAATGTATTAGCTCATTTTAAATCCCACTTTGTCATAATGTTTTACAACATCACATCTTATTCCAATAAATATTCCATAGCTATAACACCCATTCAAACAGAACAGAAAAGTCATGGACAGGAATCTTAACGTGTAAGTTTTTGATTATTCTTAGAGGAGACCCCCAGACCTCTTACAAAAGTAAATGAGTTATCCATCAATATGCAGTGACCAGAACAAACCTCTCATATTTTACCTGAAATTTATTAGCAAACAATTCTTGTTTTGTGCCTCTTTTGAAATTCAAGCCCTTGCCCCTCTGTAGCCCTCTGCACAGAGCCCTGCTTTTTAGTATTTACCAGTTTAATATCCCTGTGTAACTGCAATGCTTTACAGGGCCTGCTGGGGGCAGTGTGGCCACCATGTGTGCCCTGAGAGCAGTCAGTCAAATAAAAAAGAAGAGAATTCAAACAACAGACAGAGGGCCTTTTCCGAAAAGATCCCTACTCACTTCCACTCTACCCTTGAGTTTCCACCTGAATGGAGTTTCCTTGATCACAGTAGGGTCTTGTTCTGTCCTCTTTTAGACTCGCTCCCCTCACTCTGAAGGGGGCAGGTCCTCTCTGTCACCAGTTACACCAAGTTCAGTGGCATCACCAGGCCGTTTTTCCGTGGCTTAAGTCCCGAATGTTTTGAGCATAGCCCTGGACCAAAAAATCAAATGTGAGTAGTGCTGACATGTCTTCAGACTCAGGGAATGCCTCCAGTCTCTGTGAATCCCGTGCTCTCTTTCAACGCCATTTTGTCCAGGATCATAAACCCATCTGTGCTTTCAAATCATGTCGGTTTCCCAATTTCCAGGATCCTTCCTTGGAAGGAGTCCTCTGGAGGAAACCAGCTCCATTTGGTTCAATACCCCACCTCCTCCCAAGGACTGACCTCGGTTTGGCCAAAATACCAAGGATGCATCTGTGTATCCTTCGTGCTGTTTCCCTACCCACAATACACCAGAGGTATTTGAAAAAAATGCGGTAGAAAAAGAAGTGAGTGGAGAATTTTCAGTTTAAATACGAAGTGTCCATTTGGTGTGCATAGAAAATGTTTTGTTTTTTTTAAACATTTGCCCAATAAATTGCACAGCTTCTCGTTAGAGAGATTTTATCACTGTTGTCATGTCAGCTGATTGCTGCTATAGGCTTTTGAGTCAGTCATACAAAACAGATCACATTAGGCTGCTCTCCTTTTACAAAAAATACATATTACGTAAAGAAAAAAAAAGTAAATATCAACTAATGTAACTCCACAAATGTTTCTGTCTTTGTTTCATGAGCCCTGAATCAGTTTGAGATGCTCACCAACACTGTCATAATTAAAAGATCTTACAACATCTTGACTTTTCATTTCATACATTTTTGTGAAGGTTTTATTTGTTTATTCATTTGCTTAACATTGAATTTTAGTAGTTGAATATTTAAAAATCCATAACTCTACTTGTAAAAAGTTAAGCATTCAAGTTTTTTTAGAAAATAAAAAGCAGCGGCAAAACTGTGGGCGGGGCTTTTGAAGCTGCAGCTCAGCCACTTTGAAGCCTGTTCCAAAGACTCATGAGGAGTGGCCATAGGGAGTGACCCAGGACTCTAGGCTTGGCTTGAGAGGAGCCCACTCTGAGTAGCCCCTCCCGAGGAGGATCCTGGCAATTGGGAAACGGCCCGTGTCTTGAATAAGCATCTTGTTTACACCCAACAGCAGAACTATGTGTACAGGTTCCGCTGTAGCGATGTTAAGATAGCGTTTACGGCAACTCTGCACTTCCTTTGATCCTGTCAAAATAAAAACTGAAGCCTGAAACCTCTTTATTTTGGCAGGGTAACACTTAGTGTTATGACTTTCCTTGAAGATTACTTACCTAAGCTATGTTTATTCTTTTTCAATTTGATAGAAAACCTCTGAATAACCAGGAGCTGTTGTGGTCTCACTTCTACAACAACAATGGCGGTAAGTAGCAGTTAATAAAATAAGTATTATTCCACAATCATTTCAGTGCTTTTTTTGTCATTGACCGTATTGTCATTTTTATTTTGTCATCATTTAGGACGATTTCATGGATATTTATTGTGCGGAAGAGGAAGAAACCTCTCCGTCGCTGCCTGACAGCAGTGTAGACAGCCACCAATCAGCTGCAAATGGAACAGGTTAGTAAACAACATAAATCTCCTAAAACTGACACCACGACATATTTCCTTTTGGAGCAAGTCTTGAAACATTTTTCTGTAGACTTTTCTCTCTTTTATTTCATCTTGAATTAGGTCATTGTATTGTCAATCAGAAGCCACTTTAGTTATATTTATTGGCATTTGTTCCTAAAACATATCTTTTGCTCTATGTTACGGTCATGTGCCCAAGACAAGTGGCACAATCAAGTGTACCTTAACCTTAAAAAAGTGTCTGAAAAGATGATGACCTTTTGTCCGGAAGTGGAAGTTCTGAACTGACAGTAGAGAATGAATTCCCTCTTTGATGCATACATTTAGGCCTGCACAGTATATTGCAAATGTACCATTATTGCATTATTATCTTATTATAAGAATGACTAGTATCGCAATCGGATGGACATTTGCTTTTTGACTGGAAAATGTATAATCCAAACAGAGAACAAAATGGAACTGTTGTGTGTCTAAATTTAAAAAAAGACTCCCTAGTAAAACATCTTTTGCTCAGACTGCTTTTTCAGTGAAAGCAGCTTACTTCTGGAACTCTCTCTCTGCTGATATAAAAACTAAACTGTCCACCTTCAGAACAGACAAAATCCTGGCTCATACAGAAACAACAGTGTGATCATGTATAAACTAAAAAGTGTGCGTGTCTGTGTATATATGAATGTGTGCATATGTATATATTTCTAGACTTTATGTGTCCCAGTTGGTTTTTGGACATTTTATTGTATGCACTGTTCATTTTTACAATGTATTTAATGTAATAAATAAACTGTAAAAAGCCCTTCTAGGGACAGGTTTTGCCTTGGCTATAAACACTAAGATACGTACATTGGATTACTTTAAGAAGATACTCCATGTTTATAGTATTTGTCTCTTCTAAATAAACTATAAATAAATAAATAAATAAAATAGTTTAGACCTGTTTAGTCTTGGTCTTTAGCATTGATTTAGCTTTATTTAGCTTTATTTGATAAGTGAAAATTTGTCCAAAGCCTTATACTTAGTATTTTTAAAAATCTGTTTTTTTTTTAAATCATAGGCTTTACTTTATGTCAAGAGCATTCAAGTCTAGCAGATATATTTAAAATTAATGCATATCACATGTTTTTCTTATATTGTTGTATTGTACTTATATAAAACATGTAGACTGACGAAAGGCTGACGTATCTCACAACGAAAGAGATTGAATTACTGTCTCTTTGCCTTTTTGCCACTCCACAATGAAAAGTAAAAGAATGTAAATGGTGCAGATAGTTTTTTAGCACATGAGTAGAGCAGCAACTGGGACCACTGGTGTTTTTCTGCGAATGAAACAATCCTTTCCAGAGAAGTACCACAGAGTAGAATAAATAAAACTAAATGAGACTCACAACTCAGGAGAAAATGAATGCATCTGCAATGGCTGCAATTTTTGGTATTTTAGCTTTTGTTATGACAGATACAATTAAAATTAAAAGGGAAAGGAAGTGAGAAAGAGGTGGGCAACAAGATTTGATATTTTGACAATATATTAGGGTCACCAAAGGTGGAAAAAAAAGGAACGGAGGTTTTAATCCACAAAGTAAAAAGTAATGCAGTAGAGGGTTAACTGATTCACCAATACTGTTTTCTTAAAGTGTTTTACACTAGTGTATCATGAGCATTCACAGACATCATGAAAAATATGGCACTTAGTCTTTAGAAAGAAAAAGGGGTGGGCTCCCACCTTACTTTGAAAGACTAAAATTAGTTACTTTTATTTAGGTAATTAATTATTGAAAATAAAAGCACTTAAAAGCTTCAAGTGCTTTCCACAACACTTATCACAAAAGTGTCGCCTTCCTGTAATAAATGTGATAAACCGAAGACATAATAAAACTTAATTACAACATTAATACCATATTTCTCAAAGCTTTACATTTGTGGATATTTAAGACAACTAAAAAAACTTTCTTTTCAAATTCACAGGGACCAAAATGGAGAAGCTTCTGAAAGACTTGGGACTGGAGCAGCAGTACCAAGAGAAGCTGTCCATGAGCTCAATACTTCAGATTGATGCTAAGGCCATAACAGATGAAGCTGTCAAGTCTAACAGAGATCTGGCATGGCATTTTCTGAAGAAACTGATGATGGTCAATGTAACAGCTCGGAATGTAAAATGTGCATCAGACAGTGAGCCAGACTGTTCTAATTCAAGTACAGTGTTAAACCTTGATCATCTGCTTGTCAGTTCAAACTCAGACTCGCTGAACCCTCTTGACATTATCACAGCTCTCCTTCTTTGTTCTGATGGTTTTGTGCAGCAGGAAATAGCACTCAAAATGTCAATGTGTCAGTTTGCTGTGCCTCTGCTGCTTCCCAATTGTGACACAAACCAGTCCACACTGATGCTTTGGGCCATGAGAGACATTGTTAAAAAGTACAGGCCTCAGTCTCTTTCTGAATCTAAGGGCTTCATTGAAGAACGCATTGTTCTCTCTAAAATTCCAATGATCTCTTTTGTGAGACTCGGTGAGTGCTTTTTGTCCAAGTCTGAGATTCTTAATAAGCTTCTGAGCAACTCTCAGCAATATCATGACACCTTTGTGCATCGCGATATGGAGTGTGGTGATTGCCCAAGAACAATTTCCAATGGTCTTGCTGAAATTGCTTGGTACCTTCCTTGTGGAAAAAAGAACATTGACATTTTCAGTGAACCAGTGGCAGTAGCTAACCTTCGTGGTAACATTGCCTCTTTTGAAACACAGTACTCCTTTTTATGTCAAACATCGTCAGCTGTTTTTGTGTTCTTTGACAGTCTGCACTTAGATTTCAGCATCTTGACCAACACTCAACAAAAAGAGAAGATCTTTTTAGTGGTAAACCAGCAAAGCAAAGACTTCAGTTTAGATAGTCTAAAAAAAATAGCAAAGAAGTTGGACTTGACTAACAACAGAATCCTAATCAAGACCAGAAAGAAAAATGATGCAGAGTTTGTCAGTGGTCTGCGTGACTTTGTCAGCAACGTGATTGTGAACACAGCAAGAAAGATGCAAATAGAGCAGATGGCTAGTGTTGCCCATGAGTTGGGGATACTTGTTGATGAAGACTGCCCAGAGTGTCAGGATGCCAAACAAAATGCAGATGCAATCACTGCAGAAATAAATGACACACTCAGGTACAAAGAAACCCAACTTGCCTTGCAAGGCCAAATATGGAAGGAATTGACTTCCCTTGAGAAAGAAGAATTCAGGCTCCGAAAAGTGGGATCTGAAAGTATAGAAAATTACAAATGTATACTAAATGCACAGAAAGAACAACTTAGGATAAAACAGAACTCTCATGACATGTCAAAAGCTATGACATGCTTTATAAGTGGATTACTAAAGCCAGGGATAGAAAGGTGCTACTTCCTGAAATGGATGCGAATAAACCTAGATAACCTGTCCCGTGAAAAGTTATCAGGCCTTAGAGAGCAGTACAAAAGCAAATGCAAAGATTCACAGAACAAAGAGGAAATTAAAGAAATTGACAGGCAACTCTCCAGTAGTTCACTTGGAACTGAACACTTCTTTCGTGAAATGGGTCAAATCTATGAAGCCTCAGTTTCTCTTCCAGAAACCAACCCTTCACGACAGCAGTTACAGCATTTACCCCGACTCTGTGCCCAACTGCTGCTTGAGGGTTTTCCTCTGGAGCTTGTGGATGGAGATGCCTCCAACATCCCTCTCAGATGGGTGAGTGACGTTCTGGCACAGCTCCATGACCTGGTGGCTCCCAAGAACAAGATTTTGGTGGTTACTGTTCTTGGAGTTCAGAGCACAGGAAAGTCCACTCTTCTCAACACCATGTTTGGAGTGCAGTTTGCAGTGAGCAGTGGCCGATGCACTAGAGGTGCATTTATGTTACTGATCAAAGTTAGTGAAGATGTGAAACAAAACCTTAACTGTGACTTTTTAGTGATCATTGACACTGAAGGCCTTAAGTCTCCAGAGCTTGCACAACTTGATGATAGCTACGAGCACGACAATGAGCTGGCAACCCTTGTTGTAGGGTTGAGCGATATCACCATAATCAATATTGCAATGGAAAATGCTATTGAAATGAAAGACATCCTGCAAATAGTTGTGCATGCATTTCTCAGAATGAAGGAAGTTGGGAAAAAGCCCAAATGTCAGTTTGTTCACCAGAATGTTTCAGATGTTTCAGCACACGAAAAGAACCTCAGAGACAGAAAACTGCTTCTGCAGCAATTAAACGAGATGACTCAGGCCGCTGCCAAAATGGAGAAAAAAGAGAAGAACAAGAGCTTCACTGATGTGATGGAGTACAATCCTGACACTGGGAACTGGTACATCCCAGGGCTATGGAACGGAAACCCTCCAATGGCACCAGTCAATGCAGGATACAGTGAAGCTGTGTATGAACTCAAGAAAAACATAATACACATTTTGGGAAAATGTGAATCATCTGCTAATAATATCTTGCAGTTTCGGGAGTGGATATCAAGTCTGTGGAACGCAGTAAAGCATGAAAACTTCATCTTCAGCTTCAGAAACAGCCTTGTGGCTGATGCATACATGAGACTCTGTACAGAATTCAACAAATGGGACTGGGATTTTAGGAAAGCCATGTACACATGGGTTACAAATGCTGAAACCAGAATCAAAAACTATGGAACAGTTGCATTAAAAGTGCAGATTTTTGACATGAAGGAACTTCTCACACATTTGAAAACAGAAGCGTGCACAGAGCTATCTAAATGGGAGAGTACTCTTCTTAAAAACCTCGCTGAGTACTTTAAACGAAAGGAAGGTCATGTCTATCTGGTTGAAGGATACAAACAGGAGTTTGAAAACAGTGTCAAAAGCCTTCGAAGGGAATTAGAGAGTTCAGTGAAGAATCAGCTCACTGCTGCAGCAGACATCAAACAAGGACAGACAGAACTTGACAAAATCAAGAAGAGACATACAAAAGAAATTGAGGACAGAGTTTGTAAACTGATAGAGAACGTCCGTAAGAGACATGTCAAGATGACAGATCAAGAACTAGATCGAGAATTTGATAAGATGTGGAATAACACTGTGAAAGAACTCGATTGTTATGAGCAGAAAACCATGGATATTTTTGTCAGTGTGTCTTACCACCTCAGACAAAACCTGAAAGACAAAGGTAGTCATGCATGTCAGGAATTAAGTGCAAAAAGCCTGAAAGACTGTGGACTTGTTCCGTACAAATATTCTGCTGAGGGATTGAAAAAGATCAAACACCAGTTTTGCAGATTCTTCAGGATTGAAGATCATGTCATGATTGCACAAAAGGCAGCAGACAGGATCATTGCTGCATGTCAACAATGTGTAAATGAAAAAGTGGTCAGAAAAAACAATTACCATGATACTTACATCCAAGAGATCCTTCACATTATCGATGACCGTCTGAACAATGAGGATATGACTAAAGACATGGACTTTGAGGTTTCTCTGAAGCAACACATCTGTGCAGTTGCAGCCAGACGGTTTCAGCAAATGCACCAAGATTTTCTGTCGGAAAATGATCCTTATCGATGTCTCATTCAAAACAAGGAAAAGTTTCGTGGTGATTTTAAAGACATCTTCAATGAACGAGATCAGTGCCAAAAAAAGGCAGAAGAATTCACTCACCTGTGCTTGAGACCTGCAGTTGAAGACTTTATCAACCGTTCTTTAGGTCCTGATATCATTGATAAAATGCTGACTTGCCAAGAGTTCAGTACACGTATGGAATTCCAGTTCACTGTATTGATGGATCTGCTAGAAACGGATAAGTTTAGTAAATATCTGGAATACACATCCAACTATGAGAACTATGTGAAGCAATGGATACTGGACAGGATACTTACACATTTCTCAGAGTCGTCAGCCACTTCTCAGTTGGAGAACCAACATCTTCAGTCCTGTATCTGCAGTATAAGTGATGCAGTCATGAAAGCCAAAAAAGCCAGCCGTGCTACAGTGAAGGATTTTGTTGAAAATATCTGCAAAGAACTTGGTGATCAACTAGTCATTCCCCAGGATGCCCTTGGTGCTTTCATGATTTTGAACAATGCCAATCATGAGCAGTTTGCTTACTGGCTCATAAAATGTGTGAATGAGATGGCACAATCACTTCGGGAGAAGTTAAAAGGAACTAGCATCCAAATAAAACTAGAAAGTCTTTATGTCAAGCCTCAGAATGAGCTTTTCAACAGAATGATAGGCTGTGGTAAACAGTGTCCATTTTGCAGAGTACCCTGTGAGGCAGGAGGACAAGCCCACACTGAACACTGGGCATCCTTGCATCGGCCAGAAGCTTTCGGTGCTTATAGATGGAATCAATCAGAAAAACTAGTCACTGACATATGCTCATCTCTTGTAGTCAGTGATGCACGATTTCGGTGCAAAGAAACAAATGGCCAATGGCATCCATACAAGAACTACAGAGAAATTTATCCTCAGTGGAAAATTGCTCCAGACGTCAGTCTCAAGGCATCAGACTACTGGAAATATGTCTTGGCCAAGTTCAACAACGGGTTTGCAATTGCATACAATGCAAAGCCTGCTGATATTCCTCCAGACTGGAAAAAGATCACTCAGAAGCAGGCAGAAGAAAGCCTCAAACAGTCCTTCAGCCAAAAATAAGCAAATGTACTTTTTTCTTTTTCTTCATGTGAGTAAATAGTTATGTTACTTCAAAATAACACAAGATTAAACTGTTACTAAACAAGCAGATTTTCTTGAAGGAAAAAAGACACAATGTGACATAATACGGCATGTAGATTTAGGTTCAATATAATATCAACCAGTCAGCAACATCTGTTTTTCATTGTGTTTTGATGTTGTAAAAAATGTAAAAGATACTGAAATATTAAACATTACTATTAGATTGGTTTCTGTTCAGAAAATTTGACTGTGTGTTTGTGTGTTTAGAGTATTTTTTTTGTTAGTATCTTAAGTGCCAATTATTTACAATCTTACACTTAATAAAAACAATTACTGATAAGAATGACTGCAGTGTAGATGTGTGGCTGTGTCTTGCTTCAAAGAAAAAATTAAACTAAAGCTATGTGTTAAAGGTGCGCCGATCAATCGGTCACCGATCACGATCGGCCGATCATGGCTATAAATAGTGTGATCGGTGCATGGTAAAATGGCAGATCAGAAAAACCGGTCATGCGCATGCGCAGAACAAGCGAGATTTGTTTAAAGGTCCCATATTATACTATTTTGAACATTATACAGTGTATTTTGGATACATTTAGGTTACCATATCACGTTTTGCAACATGAAACACACAATAATGATCTTATACAAGTGGTTTGGATGAGCTCTCATCATGAGTCCAAAGTTAACGGTCTGATTTGGCGCTGTCACTTTAAGGCTCAGCTCTTCCATGTTGGCTCCGCCCACTTCCTGCCTGACGTCACGCTAGAGCTACGCGCTACCGCTGGAAACAGACTGAAGTAAACACGGTACATGGTAGTAATAACTTTTTCAGCAATGGCTTTGAGAGTAAATGAGGCGTATATCTTCGACCCAGAGTCTGATGAGTTCGAAGAACATGAGCAAACACAAAGACCTCGAAGGCTTCTACAAGACGTTTCTGCTTGGTAAATGAGAAACTATTTATTGTGTATGTTTCTATGGTGTAACCCGTAGCATAGCGCGTGTTAACTGCTTCTGTTTATCGGTGCACATGTGGAAATGACTGTACAATGCCTACTGAAGTTGAAAATGTATTCTGCCTGGAGACTCCTAAGGTAGCTGTTGTGCAGTATATTGAAAGAACTATAATAAAGTAGCCTAGCAATATGTAGAGCTATGCAGTAATACATGTGTGCATGTTGCTGACTGTAAGTAAGCTAACACAGTAGCAGCGATGCTTCTCTGTGTCTGAGCTGCAGAGCACCACTTGTTGACAGTTCAGGAGAGAGGGGCTGGAGGAGTGTGGAGGAGCACTTCCTGGAGAGGAGTGGTTTATTTCACATATTGACGTCATTGCATGAAACAGCTCGTTGAAAGGACTGTAGTTCAAACTAAATAAATTACTCAAACATGCGCAAATGAAACAAAACACATTTTTTAGGGACCTTTAACGTTTATCCATAGAAACTGGAAAACCTTTACTAAATAAAGGAGAAATATGTATTTACACTTAAGTCCTGCAACGTTGAGAGCTACCTGTGGATTGGCAGAGATTCTGATTTGGTTTATACCCTTATCGATCCTGCCAAAAAACGCCTGAGGTGTCAATCAAACGCTCAGAGTGGTTTGAGTTTCAAAACATGCGCGCGGCACTTAGGAGCGATAAAATAAGGGAATACTCCGATCAAAATGACGAAACTGCACTCTTTGGGGATTTGTGGATGCAATAACATGTGTTAGGTAGATATTTTTACTGTATTTGATTCTCTGAACACTTGCTAACAGCCCTGTTCTGTTAGCAAGTGTTCAGAGAATCAAATACAACCTGTTTGTTGGATTGTTTTGTATGTTTGAGCCGCAGGAAGACTTCAGAGGTGAGAAGCGCCCGTAAGTTTCGCTTTCGATTTGTTTGTTTTTTTCGAAAGAAGCTTTAAGTGTTCGTAATGTTGATGCTGTGTCTAGAAAAGGTTTACATCGCTAAAAAGATAAGAATGTAAGCTTTCCAATGATGTGCTGCATGTGTACGGAGCGGTTGTCTAAAACCGAGAAATGAACAAGTGACGATGGCCGCTGGAATGGTAACGGGTTACTTCAGTGGTTCAGTTTTGTTTTGTAGCATTCTTAATTTAGCCCTTAAATACACATTTAATTGGATCGGTATTGGCTGTGATCGGTATCGGCCGATCACAATTTCGGTGATCGGCCTCATAAATCCTGATCGGAGCATCTCTACGATGTGTCTGTGGAGGTTGTAGTAGTAAGCATCTAGATGTGGCTTTCCATAGAACTGCTTAAATCCATTTAAGAAACCTTAGTGCTGGGTGAAACACAAGCTGTCAGCAAGCTTCTATGCATCAAGTATAAATGGAAATCACCTTTAAAGTGTTCACAGAAGGGAAGCTACACATGGGTACAAAAGGGCCCTTCAAATGTAATTATTAAGTGCATGTTGTTATCTTGTGTAGCAATATAATTTAGCAACTTTTACTCATGCCTGTTGTGTCATTTTGTTACCAGATGGCACCAAAAAGTTATTTTCAGTAACCAGAAACCGAACAGAAGGAACCGTAAAATCTTAAAACGCAATAACTATTTGATTTGATGATTATAGAGTAAAATGAGCAGCAGGATGAGTTATTATTTTTTATTATAGGTAGAGAAGGGCTATTATCTTGATAAACTGTATTTACCTGAATCACAATACACAATATATATCTCAATGTGATGTTTTTTAGTAATAACATAATGAAGTAATGAGAGATGTGCCTGTTGTCACTCAGGCTTATATTAATGACAGCTTCCAAATACCAACATGTCAAATATTGTATTTGAAAAAGACAAAATGGATGTAGACTACAAAATAATCAATGTGTGTGGACATGTAAGAGAGGCACACGTGAGGCATACACTATAAACATGAACCATTAAGTATGAAATATATGAATAATATACATTTATGGGTTGAAAAATTCAAAATCATATGTGTGACTTTAGTTAGGGCTTTAGAATGAACACTGTGAATTAAACTTTGTGTAAGTCAGATAAATAATGAAAGAAAAAGACTTGTTACCAGGAGACTTGGGTAATTTTAATCATCAGAAGGAATTGAAAGTGAATTTTGAGCAAACTTCAATGTACAAAAAAAAATAAAAAATAAAAAATGCTCTTCTGTTTTAGTCAACCTCAGACCCAAACACACTGCTCACTCCTATGCTTTAAATTCAAACAAACATTACAAACATGGACAGGGCCAGTTTTAGTCTGTTGCATTAGAGTGGGCTGATACAAATTGTAGGTGGGCAACAGTAAAGTGCAAAAAGCTATAGTTATTCTGTTATTACTTTTTACATTGTATTTTAATGTTTTCAATAGCTGAATACATTAGTATTGAAATTTTCCACTGCAGCTCTTATTGTGTCCAGCTGCAGGTTGTCTAAACTGGCCCTTAATATGATAAATAGATTTTTTTTTACCTTTTGTATGCTTCAGAGTTTAAAGCTAACAGCAGGTGGACATATATTCTCCAATGTCTCGCCACAATAAACAGAGATGACAGAATGTGTCCTGGCATCAGACTCTGAACTTTACCTGTTCATGTCTCACCAGGCCCTGCCTCAGACTCTGCTCTAACCAGTGTAGCGATCTTTTAAAGGTTCGATTTGACAACTTTAAGTCCCTGTGGTTTCATAAAGACTTTCTTGTCAAGCATTTTAAATGATATTGTTGAAATTAAAGGGATAATTTAGGAAACTGAGCCAAAACAATTGCAAAACTGGCACTTCTGCTCAGGTAAATGCTCAGGTAAATTTTCTTTTCATAGGCAGTTTCCAACTGGGCTGATTAACACTAATGAAAACTTCAACTGGTACTGAGCTGTTGAGGTCTGTCTATTAATGTTCTGAAAAAGTAAATACTATGGCCAATAAAAAGGCTATAGCACATTGCCCATTTATCTAAATCCAATGATTTAAAGGGTGGGGGTTTTGAGGCCTTTTACTAAAAAGATTCAATAGTAAGTGATAAATTTGTTTGAAAACTCAAAGGTGAATTTTACAGAAGGTAAATGAACACCTCTTCATGCCGTTAACATGTGGCTCTTCTTTTTTAAGAGACACGTACAAGAGGAATTTATTAGCCTAGTGTTGTGAAGGATATTATTATAACAACTTAACCCTTTAATTAAATTAAAGAAAATGTGATGGAAAATGAAAACTGTTTCTTATCAAGAGTTTTTTTAGTTTTTGGTTCTGATCATAAAAGCATGTCTTTGAACACACAAACTCCATTGTAAGTCATAGGATTGGACAGCTGGGATAGGAGTCAATAAAGTCAAAACAGTAAACTGGCTATGAATGTCTTTAATGTTTCCCAGATCAGAATCACAGCATACAGTGTATAATAACTTCTAAAGTAAACAGAAAGAACATCACCTCAATTATTTATATAGTTTAACTTTTTTAGCATATTTTTTAAAATGTGAACATTTTCTTCATCTCAAGGTTTTTGAATTGAACAAAGAATGTAAAAACAAGACAACAGGTGCAACATTGCAAAGACCAGGAGTATGTTCCATCTGTATGACAAAACCAAAGAGGAGCAACCACTGAAGCTGTACTGACTCCATCTAGTGGTACTGAGTGATATTACAAGACTGTGGATGCCAAGAGTATTATTGAAAGGCTGGAATTATATTTTTAATATATATATATATATTTATATATATATATATATATATTTTATAGTAACAGTTTTGTTTTTGTGAATGAATATAAATAGTAGGGTTTTTGATGGTGTAATTTGGTAACTTAAACTTTACCGTGAGGTAAAACTAGTTTGCTTGTGTATTATTATATTCCCAGACACGCAAGTCACTTTATGACATCAATAAACACAGTGTGAAAGGAAAAGAAAACCACTGTAAAATGTTATGAGGCATCTTCTGGTGAAAAGCCCTCGTGTCCGTCTCACCTGGGGTTCAGTGGCTACATGTAAACAATGCTACATGTGAAGGGAGAATTTCACTTGCTCATGTTTAGTTTTTAAAAGCAAAGCTGTCATCCATCTTAGAAGTGACAAATCATGAACTCAAACCTGAACACATGAATGCTTTCATTTTATAAAATGATTAAAAAAAAACAACTCCAAATGAAAACTCCTCTTTGTAAAGTTCACTCAAGGTGCTACTGTGATGTTCTTAGTGAGAAATTAGGATGCTACAGTTAGTCTTTTTCATAACAGACAGCACAAAAAAGTAAGGCTCTAGAGGGACTAGTGTGTTATATTTTTGTTAAGCCGTGTTTAAAAACTAAAAACAATACTAAAAATGTCCACGTTAGCGTTTTAGAAATGATGACAGTACATTCTAATAAGGCAGAAGCCGTATGAGGTGGAATTAACTGGTCGTCAAGGAATTGTTTTCTGCCAATGGCCAAATAGGAAAGAGCATAAGGTGTAAATCTGTGCTGTTTTTTTGTTTGGCCGTATATGTCACAATGCAATGTTGGCCTTTTTGAACTAAAACAGAGTCTACAGAGAGTCGTCTGAATTAAACATCAAGCTAGTGGCTATTTTCTGCAAACTGCACCTGTTGTCTTTTTTGTCACAAAATAAGCATTTCATTCACTCAAGAAATAAAAAACAAACAAGAAACTTAATATTTACAAATATTTCTGTCTGTTTGATTCTTACACTTGAAAATGTACAGTTTTCAACTTTCTCCTAATTGCTGTGTCCATCCTCTTCCAGCCTCGGGGTTTGGTGTTTGTCCAGATTCAACACAGGGCACGCTGCAGTAAGTGTCACAATGGTGCCCTCTAGTGTATGCTTATAAAATAGAAAATGAACAGACCAAACTAAACGCCTTGTATTTTGTCCAAATCCTGTGGATTCACTGCTTCTGTATCCTTGTTGAGTACAAAAGGGTTTATATTCATCTGATTCAACACCAGGCGTCCCATACATCAGCAGGTGTCCTCGGTGGAGGCAAAGATAGCCTGCCTTTCAGCGTCCTTGTTTGTGAGAGAGCCATCCACTCATTTCATCAGATCTTTACATTTAAGGCTGCAAGTCTTTACCCCAAATCTCTGCTCTACAGCTATTCCTTGCTATCATTTACCTGGCACACTCACACTAGTTATTTTACATTGTGCACATTTCTTTCAGTGGGAGTACAAAATCTCCTTTCACCCTCCCCCCTCACCAAACGTTTGGAAGTTAAAAAAAAAAAAAAAGAAAGAAAAGAAAGTAACTGACTAAAGCTAGGGAACAAGCAACAACTGCAGTGGTGACTCATTTTTTCCACACTGGATGTCAACGAACTTAAATCAGTGCACAGTTTCCGGGATTTCGAGATCTGAGTGAGTTGTAGCCCTGGCCAAAAGTTAAATCTGTGGCTGTAAGTTGTCCTGCTTTACCCTGTTTAGGAGATCTTCATCAGGTCACCATGAGTTTCTAACTTGCCCTATGTGTGCTTAGAGTTTCATTTACTACCACCAATTCTTACATACCACTTGAATTTGGCAAGAAGTCTCAGTGGAGTCTCAGTTTAAGGAAGGTGTAGAGTGACACAGTGGAATCATTGCAACTGAATGTTGTATTATGAGAAATACCAAAAAAAAAAAAAAGTAAAAATTTACGCAAATGGAGTTTAAACATGAATATCAGCAGCTATGATTTTCTTTATGAATGAATGTTGCCTCTGTAAAAGATTAAATGTTGTACTTACAAACACTGAACAGAATAAGCGTATGCTGGATATGGGAGTGCAGACAGACTAAAGATTCTTTGTTTCTCACCATTATACAAAAATAATTCTGTGCAGACCGGCTCTTGTTGGTATCCTAAAAAAGTTCATGTAGTTTTGGTTGAATGAGCTCGTTACTTTGCGTTCTGAATGGGTTTTAACGGGACATGAAGATAATTCTACTGACTCTTAGTGTGAAATACAACAAAGACTCATAAATATGCAAAGTGATGACTTGATTAGACTTGGGAAACGTGCATTGACAGGTATTGTCCTCCCCCCGGCAATGAAAATAATTCATGCATAGATCCCCACTGAAAAAAACAAAACAAAAAACATCTATATACTTTCTTCTTTGTACAGATTTATATAGAACTATATATAATATCATTTCTCTATATCTATATTTTCAGCAAAAAAAAAAATCTTTCCACATAAAACATCAGTTCAACAAATGCTTGACAAATAAAGGTGATATAAAGAAAACACAATCAAGGCCCAGTTTGGCACTTTGTCATGGAATATTTTTTCTTTCACTCAGTCATAAAGCAAACACATTACTTGGCACCAAGAATGCTGGTAAAAAGAATAACTCCTAGCTATATGCATACTGGATGTTCCCTGTATTGGCCAAAAGGGGACAAAACTAGATGTAGAAAAGACAATGAGATGCAAAAGACATCAAGGTCGAGAGAAAAAAAAAACAAAGACAGTTAAAAGGACAGTGAGGGCAAAAATGATTTGTCCCTTTTTGAGATGTCAAAGAGATCAAGTTTGAAAATGGTAGACCCTTGAAAATAAAATCTTTTAAAAGATCTAAATCATGTCACTCCAAATGGTGCTGTTAAGCTTCTCCGCTCGTCACCAGCAGAGGGCACTGTATAGTTCTGACAGCACTTTAACAGAGCAGTTTGCTTTTGGATAAACGAGCATAACAGAACGAGGTCCAGAAGTCTGTCGTTCCAGATGAGTAGAGGGAGCCGGCTGTGGCCCATAGGTGGCGCCGTCCCTACTATACCCTGGTGGTGGAGTGGGGGTGGGGCAGGGTGTTGTTGTGGCCGGTAGATGGGAAGGTGTTGAAGGCGTGGAGGGGCTGCATGCTGGTGATGGTGCTGGGGATCATGGTGATGGTGTTGGGCGTCATCAGCGGGACGTCGTCGGGGGCCCGTCGGAGCGCCAGGGTGTAGTCGGGGGGACAGGCGGGGCGCAAGATGTCGTGGGGCGCAGGGCTCCATGTCGTGGTGGGCGTCGTGTTCCGAGTGCTTCATCTGCAGCGACATGATCTCCTCCTCCTGGCTGTGCGCTAAGTCGTTGGCAGGACCGCCCCGCTGCGGCGACAAGCGGTGGCGACGCATCTCGTGCCGCTTGTCCCGTTTGTAGTAAAGGGCGGCGAAGGCGAGGATGTTGAGGAAGAGCAGCGACGCGCCCACAGCCACCGTCACGCTCAGCTCGGTGGAGTAGTCCCTCGTGTCGAACGGGAACAAGTCTTGGTGGGGACGATCCGATCCCTCAGGTTCAGGGTCAGATGGGAACGTTGGGTACGGGTGGCGAGTGGTGCGCGGGCCCGGCGTCCTAGACCACGTCCGAGTACCGGGACCGGAGCCGGGACCGGGCGGGGAGCGGGTGGTGGTGGGAAACAGCTCCTCGTGCAAACTGTGAAGGTGGGGGACCAGTTCTAGCCAGAAGGCCACTTTGTTCGCTCTGTAGTTGTCTCGGACTCGGGGTTTCAGACCGATGTGGAGGTACTGTTTGTCCTTTGAGTTAAACTTGGTCCAGATGACCTCCTCGAAGCGGTTGGGCTTGGTGTGGATGAACTTGGTGTCTTGAGGGACTGGCAGGTTAGGATCCCTGGTGAAGAACAAAGCAGAGTTTTCAAGTCACATCATCATCTTCATCATCCACAAATATACACGTTACGGGTGTGCAATCGGCCATTATTATTATTATCATTAGTGCTGACAATTTGCCAAGTTCAATTCTCAAAAACAGACAACAGTAGTTTGCGTTTTCCACCCACTCACATTATTTGTTAGTCTATGTCATGCTTACTGAGTGACAGACTGATTTAACCAATCACAGAGCACTGCTGGAAGGCTTTCCACAGTGGAGTTTGGTCACAACAACCACTGAACCCAAGTTACCATTGTCTGCTGTATAAACTGCTTCTTTCCTGACACTGCTGTTAAAAAGAAGAAATAAATGAAACGATGACAACTCATAATGATAACTCATGACGTCGTTAAAGACTCTCAAAGTGCTTTGCTGTCAGTAACACTCCCTCATCTCCACACAACTTGAAAAGTAACATCAAAGTGAGCTCTCAGATGTGTACCTCACAGTCTGAGCCCATAGTCATGTCTGATATTCTCTAAAGCAGGTCTAAAGGCAGAGAAGTGTCTGTTAAACGTCTTAACTGAAGTAAGATTTATCCATTAGGAACATTTTAGCTGAACATAAGACACATGTTAATGTTCATTCATCTTCTTCAGTCCCGTTAGGGGTCATGGGTGATGGAGCCTATCCCAGCAATATTAATACATACATGAATATAAGCATCTCTAATAAAAGCCTAATGTGTTTGATTATTTAAAAAACATACGTTATTTTCTTTACACAAAGCAAATACTTTTGTAAAATTACTCAGTAAATAGCTGTTTTACTAGAAGCAGTAGAAGCTAGTAGTCCTCTGTATAAGGTCATATAAAGGCAATAACACAAACTCAACATGAATCATGATAATTCCAAGTTTGTCCTGAGCTTTTCTATTATTATTCTTTTTTTTTTGTATTATTATAACTCAATACAAAGTCCTTCACAACTCCCAGGAGCAAGTGCAAATCACCTTTGCACTTGTGCAAACTTGCAGACAAATTTGCTTATCCTTTTATGCATTTACAACCCTCTACACGCGTACACATCTCTGTGTGCGAAATTTGCAAATAGTTTTCTACAATAATAGCCCCATACCTGAGCCGGTAAATATTGATAATGTTGATTAATGATGATGACTACAGCCACACCAAACGTAGGCACTGAAAAGGAGTCCAATACAAAAATGTCTCTTACCCAGTCTTTGCAAAGTTGGTCCAGTAGGTCATGACCACAGCACTCAGCATCACATCGTTCTTGGAAAAGTTGCACGGGAACAGGTCTGTGGCGCCGATCATGGGAACACCGAACACGTATGGGATCTCGTCTCCATGGGCGGCATCAGCCCATTCGGGGCGCGTCTCCGTCTGGCAGTGGTGGTAGAAGGTGTAAAAGTAAACCGGAGACTGGAACTCGGCGTGCAGCTTGGCAGTGGCAATGGCGGGGGCCACCCACTGGTGGTCCGTAAAAAGTGCCAACAGTGTTTTCCTCCGCATGTCCCCATTGTCCCGGTCGGCCCAGTCTGTGTACATGAACTTAATGGTCTCCCTCAGGATGTCTTTACCTGCACATATGTGGGAGAGTCGGGGAAAGGGGCAGGAAAAACACAAGATGAATCAGAGTGTCTAGACTTTTTCTACTAAAACAGCATTAGGCAGATAAGGCATGCTTTTAGAGGCATTTCCACCTCTTATGTGATCCTCTTTGGAACAGTCTGTTGATTGGACAGAGAATCCTCACTCAGGTGAAAAAAGAGGATCATTAGAAGAAAAACACTGCTACATGTTTAAATTAAACTTGTGTGATAAACAGAAGAGTGCAAATGTGTCAGATGTATCTCTTTTTGAATAAATTTGAGTGTATCAAATTATCTACTGGTTTTGATAGTTAGCATCTTCTCGTTTCATTAATAAAAATATTAAACTTTCTGTTTGCATTAAACACACACAGAATATGTTCCACAAAAGAATAAGTCCCTAAAATGTCAAAACTGGTGCTGCTCTCTGGTGCAGTGAAATAGTTTCAGACTATAGTACGTTTTAAAACTTCCAAGTGAGATACAAGAAACTAATAAAGAAAAGTGCATGTGGCCTGCTGTTGGAGGTCTGCTGTTTGTTGTGTTTGGATCAACAGCACTGTGATTGGGAGCTGGCCGCCTGGAGGCTGATGAGAAACAGCATTAGTGCCCACAGTGCCTCAAAGGCCAACGCACAGACCCACTATGGTGAAAGATAATCTCAGTGATAGGAAGTCTCTTTAGTATGACTGTCTATTGTATATTTGCAAACACAATGACTGAAACATTTTAAACACAGGCTTTATGTCAGGACTGCTTTTAGTTTGTGTTCTTCCATATGATGGATATTTAGTTTTGCTTTTCAGGATTGTAGTCCAAATAGACCATAAAATCAAACTGTGGTGCTTCTAATTAAAAACAGTCCTGGTTTAGACCTGTTTAGTCTTGGTTTAGTCCTGGTTCAGTCTTTAATACTGATTTAGCTCCAGCTTTGATGAGTGGAAGTTAGTCCAGAGCCTTGTACTCTTAGCCTTAGCCCTCTTTGACACCTCTAATCACTTCTTTCAACATCGAATTTGATATTGAATTATGAAGATGTTTTTCGTGTACACTCTAGCTGTTACTTACCCTCAGGATATCCATAGAGGTTGTCCACAAAGTTGGAGATGGTGTAGTCGAATGCTGCAGCAGAGATGCCATCATTGTCCTCGCTGTCGTCCACAAACTTGAGCCCTTCTCCCTGGTTCACTCCTATCAGGATGTCATAGTTGAGGAACTCCCCCTAGTGGTGCAATCAAGGAATGAAATGTTGAGTGCTACATTCAGAGTATTTTTGTGTCAGGGTGACTTTGTCTGAAGACTCAGTATTTAATTTTTAGATATAAATACACTAAACTGTACTAATATTTTAAGCATTTTAAGTTTTTTTTAGGATTGGGAGTAAAACAAACTGTCACAGATGTGAAATGCTAATTTAGGGAGGCTGCAATGCAATACAATATAAAATGCAATGACCATGTACATATTCAGTTGAGATAATAAATATGATATAGTTGTAACTGCTTTTTTTTTTTTTTTTTTTAGGTAATTCTATTAGCAGGCTAATGTCTTGAAGCCACATCACAAGCTGTAAGGCAGCATAACAACACTCCTATTTGAAAAGAAAATGTTAGCTTCTACATAACAAACACATACAAACTTTGTGTTTTCAGAGACAACAAGATATATATATATACTAAACATAGAAATATATACTGTGTAATTCATTCATTGATTAAATGTATTTTCTTTTGGGTTCATGTAATTTTCACTTTGGACACTGGGTGGCAGTCAACACTTAATAAATGTCAGGTGTTTGTGCCAGGCCAACTGTCCTGTTGTGTCATTTCGGCACCGAGCTAGAACTAAGATAACTGACAAATCGTTGAAATAGATAAATAGCAAAAAAACAATCTCACAATAAATGCTAGTTAGTAAAACGAGGCAAGACCTGTAATGATGCAACAACAATGAAGCATAATTACATCACTTTAAAGTATTAAACTAAATCTAAGCCAACTATCCACAGGAGATATTTGGATTGGAGCACTTCAGTGACATCTCTTACTTTTACAAGTAGCATAAATTGTGTTTTCATTAAATATATTTGGAGGTGAACTGTTAAAATGTGACAAAAAGAGCACAAGTTCTACACACTGTGAGATGTCATGGACTCAAGGTTTTAGGTGGATTTGCAGAAGACTCCCATGTCTCAAATTCCACAAAGCAATAGTTGTGTCTAAAAAAGGATATGGCAGAGCTTTTTGGAGTTCAATTTTACAGTTTCTACAAATCATTTCTTACAGAAAGTAAGAAAGTATTCATTGGCTTGTCTCCATTATACCTTAATGATAGTTTGAAGGCAATCCAGGTTCAACTGTCCAGATGTCCACATTTAAATAACTCTAGTTTTAATTGCCACAAGGAACCAGGGATTGTTCAATATTCTGTAAAGTATTTTTGTGAAATACTTAGTTTACTTGTCAGTGTGGGCTTAGTTTGTATTATGCTGTAAGTTATTTAAGGCATTTATTCTACATCACGTTTAAACAACTCACAAACAACAAATATATAGAAGCAGTAAACCATCCCGTTTACTCCTCATACTCATCCTCTCACCTGCTGCATGAGGATCTCAGGATCATCCGGGACCACGTCTCCGTCCACCACGGGACCAAAAGCAATGTGGTAGCGGGCTGGCTGGATGTCCTGGTCCACCAGCTCCCTGAAGTTTTTGCGCCTCAGACAGTCCACCAGGTCGGCCGTTTCTGAGTAAGTGCAGCCCACCTTTCTGGCCAGGATCTTAGTGTACTTCAGCGGCTGGTAGTTGACGGACCAACTGGAGATGGCTGTTCCACTCTGAGCGATGGCCCTGTGGAACAGACCTGAAAGAAACACAGGGGTTTCAGTCAAGGTTATGATTTTCAAGCTTATTAAAATGAATGAACAACCGCTTTTTACAATGTTTTATATAGGTGGACACCAGGACAACAATAACAACAAAAAATAGAAACAATAAAAGCTGAAATAATAATAACAGGATTTAGGTAAATAGGGAAAATATAATTATATATTATATATATCCTGTGTGTAACATATAGACAGTGAGAACCCAACCATATCCTGTTGTACTAGACATCTGCTATTTAAAGATTCCAAAATTACATTTTCTAATTTTCAAGCCTTCATATTTATGTTTTCAGACTATATTTCTAATGTGGGTACTACATAGTAAATTAGGATCATCGCTGGTTTGAAATCAGTTTGTGTATTAAAGTTTAAAATTCAGACCAACCAATTTTAAAGTTCAAAACTGGAGAACATAATTATTATCTGGCAAATATGGTCTCATTGATATAGTACATTACAGAAGTCTACATTTTAGTCTCAAATACAATGATTATGGACCCACCTAACACAGTTTTTATAACAAATTAGTAATGAATCAGTTGTTTTATGCTTTTCCTTTAGGAGTAACCCTGATGATATGTTGCTTGAATCTAAAGGAAATCACATTAAATACTTGCCACTGATTTTTTTTTTTTTTTTTTTTTTTTAGCTATTGACAGACAGAATGGATACTGGGAGCATAAATGCAAGTTTGCTATACATCACTTGTATACTACTTAAACATTCATCATTATTCACACAAGAACAAATTTAGCAGATAAAGGATGAAGAGTACAGAGCCATAACTTCAAACGTTTGCATGGCAGGGTGGTATAGCTCAACATAAAAGAAGCACGTCTGGGAATAAGCTCATACGAAATGTCAAAAGAGCCATTTCCTCTTTTCCTGTGTGGACTGTTTTGTCTCAGAGCCTGTCTCGAGCTGACTTCCTCCCCTCCTCTTCCTCTTCCTCTCTCTCAGAGCGTCTCCTTAGTCTTGTGGCTCGTTAAGGGGCCGCCCGCCTCACTCCTTTCCTCTTGCGCGTCCTTTTTCTTCTTCTCTTCCCTTCTCCTGGGCTGAAGATTGGTCAGTTAATTATTAAGTAGAGCTGCAGAACCCCGGTTCCTTGGGAAATCAATTACGGCGAAGGGAAAAAAAAATATCCTCGTAACTGCACTGCGATAGACAGAATTGGAGAAGTGGAAGACTGGCATCATTTTATTTATTTTGCCTGCTCTGTTTTTCCAGTCCGTGGCTTTAATGTAATTGGTCATGTCAGGCTTTTCTCAATGAACTTATCGCCACATGACTCTTAGCCATGGTTCATTGTACATTTCACCCTGTTAGCACAATAACATAACACATTTTATGACCTGTACAAGACAAGAACGACATACTATTCAGCATTAGTGGAGTATTTGATATAGTCTCAGGTTTGTGCTGACTCACAGTATTTGACGATGTTCATACAAATACGACAAACTGCATAATTTGACCTTCTTATGTAAAGTACAGCCAGACAGGACTTTTTTGTGCTTGGATTCCTCAACTGACAGCTTTGACAGACAGTGATATGCTGACTGAGGTAGGCATCATGTGTTGACAGCAAGACACATGTGGTAAAATACACTCTCCTGTATATTAACCCATGATTATGCTGCTGTTTGGGGATAACCTGGTGTTTGCCCATACAAAAAAGCCCACCATATTCTAATTTGACAAAAATAGAACCAAAAATGACAACATTGGAGGAAGCCATTTTGTGACTACAGTCGTATGCAGGGTTCTTGCACCTTTTTAAGTTCAAATTCCACCTCAAACTCCTTACATATGCAGTAAATTACATGTTGACATACATATACTGTATGTTGTTGTTGTTTTTTTAATCCACTGTGTTAAAATAAAGACTTAAATTGTTTAAATTGATGAATACTTTGGGGCACATACAAGGGATAGTTCACCCAACAATGAAACTTGTGTGATCAAAAAGATGTTAATTTATTGAATGAAGTGTCCCTTTAAGTTTAAGGAAGGCTGATATCTCAAAAATGAGCTTACAGTTTTCCTCTTCAAGCCAGCGATCATTAAAACAGCAACCTCCCGGTATGTTTTTACCTCCGATCTCATCCAAAAACACTGGCAGATTACTCTATAGCCACACGTGCAGACACGAGCGGTGTTGTTTTCTTTTCGTGCAAAATGCTAAATTACTCAGTAAGTGCATTATTAATAAAGCAACACAATCAGAATTTCAAGCACTTCCAAGCACTTTATCCAAAATTCAAGGACTTTTACAACCTTTAAAACAGTGTATTAAAATTCAAGCATTTTAAAGGATTTCAAGCACCCGTACGAGCCCTGCATAAGTTTGACTGAGTGACATTTTGGCGGTTATTCAACAGAGGAAGCTTAGATACAGAACTTGTACTAAATCTTCCACACACAAAACCAGACTGCCTCATTTTTTGTATCTCTGTAGTGACACAAACATCGTGCGGTGGATTCAAGCAGAGAAACAGCAAAGTGATGCTGAAGTATTAGCATAACATAAGCAAACAGATAAAACCATTTACGGAAAATAATATAAAATGTCTGCACGGTACCACAACAAACACTCAAAATGAGACACTAAATGACAGTCGACGCTCTGCTAGAATCCATACAAGAAAAGGAGCATGTGAGTTTGGCAGTGCCTAAGTACATATCAGCAATGTACAAGTGATTCATTTGTGTGGACAAAGAATAAGGGGGTGAAAAGCTGTATGCTAATGTCTGAAAGAAATGAAATGCTCTGTTTTGACCGGCTACATCTCTCAGCTGCATGAGGAGTTGCAAAAATCTACTTTATGTGTGGCTCAAACTCATAGAAAAATGTGCATTCATAAAATATCCTTGTAGCCAGGGCCAAATCTGTCATAAAAACTGTCACGAATATGATAATAAATGCTGCTCATTGATGAAAAAAGAACATATCCCCGATAAAATGATAAAACATAGATCTGCACAACACTGGTAACAGATGTAAATATGTTGTTGAATATTGCAGTGACAAATAGACTTAGCTTTTATCTTATGTGTGGGAGAAGTTCAGAATTTAACAACAAAAACAAAAAAAAACAAACATGCAGGTTCTAGTATTTTACATTAAAATCCTAATAAGAATTAATGTAGTAACTATATAATCGGTACAGTATTGTATATTATATACTTAGATAAATGTCATTGCAGAGCTTGAACTATAACATTTGAATACACTAAGACAGTCACACTTGTTCAAATAAATAGCCACGTTGGATGCTTATGTTTCATTGTAGTGCTATCAGTAAAAAGTGACAAGTGTGGCCAGTAGTCATTACAATATATATATATATGTATGTATTTTTTTTCTTGTATAATAACTGCATAAATATATTTTATGGATCCATGGAGACCCTTTAAAGGGATAACACTATCGTTCTCCCTCCATTTTTAATCATATGACTTTCAACCCATCCATCCATCCAGTCTGCCATGTCTATCCCTCATGTCAGACCTGATGTGTGACGTATCATTGCTGACAAGATGCCCCTGAGGAGTGCTTACCTGGCTGCTGCCGGTGGGTAACACAGGGAGAGGGGTGTGACAGACAGTCAGGTGGCGTCTAGAGGGCTCATGTTAGATGGTGTGAAGACGAGAATCACGATGAAGATGATAATGATGACGACAGGGTGGTGACAAAGCTGAGGCATGAGAATGGACAGGTACAGTAGCAGTGTTGGGGAGGGCTGTGAGCAACAGGAAACAAGGGTTAATACAATGTGTTAGTGTGCAGCTTTTGAAATATGGGGCTCTGTTAAAACGTGGAACAAAAGAGAACAAGGCTTGTCAGCAAAATGCAAACTACTACTGTTAAGTATTATCACGTGTTCTAGGATAAAACCTACCAGAACACACATAGCATGTTGATGGAAATACATTGCTCTGCACTTTATTTGGAAGAATATAGTTTGAAAAAACAAATGCACTTATTCTAGGGCTGGTTGATATGGACTAAAAATTACATCTCGATATGTTTATTCATTTCATTTATCTCGATAAAATCTCAATATATATTTTCCAAGAGAGAAAACACCTTCATTTTCAAGTGTTTTAATTTAGATTTAAATCAATTTACTGCAACAAGAGTTTTTTTTGGATTATTGTCTCCTCAAGGACGTCTGACTGAATCTTTGGTCCTAATTTATTATTTTCTAACTTTGCTCGTCCAGACTGCAAACAATGGTAGAAAAGACGCTTTTTGGTCCATATTTTTTGGAGTTCAATAGGAATTCTTGTTGTTTTCTGAGTTTGATCGGTTTGAAAAAGCATGAACCACAGAAGAAGAAAGTGCCTTTTATCTGAATTTAAACATATCTTACACAACATATCTAGGAAGTAACACCAAGTACAAATAAGTTATTATTTTTTGAATTTATGAATCACATTCCCCTGTATGTGTTTTCTACTTTGCAGCTTCCATCTATCTAAGTGCTTTCTGGTGACAGTTATCCTTGTGTGGCTATTGGGGTCTACAGAGATTTTAATGAGAGAAAGACACAGGGTGTGGTCAGGTTAAGACGAGGGGGCATGACATAGCAAACATCAGTGGTAATTACAGAGGTGGTGTTAAATAGACACAATGAGACTAGCGGCACACAGATGCCCACTGCACTGTAGCTGTAACGACACACATTCATTCACTACAAAAGCAGAGAAGTGCCAGACATCTGCTTCACACACAAGCGGTGATTGAAGCAGATGTGTGGTTTTGTGAACAAGTTCTCTCTAATATGCCACTTTCCTTCTACACACCATTTCTTCTCCGTTCTCGTTCGTTGAAGTTTG